>JAADYS010000994.1:0-16880 GCA_012931995.1 Fusarium albosuccineum
CCATCACCATCATCACCACCATCAACAACCCGCATCCTCCAGCGTCGCCATCCGTTCTCCCCGTAACGCCGCGTCTTCACCCTCGTCATCCACCTCTCCAGCCAACGGCGCTGCCATACCCATCCCAGGGTCGTCCGGCCGCCGTGGAAGCGATAGCAGCAGCGAAGGCTTCCGCGACGTGATAGGAGCCGACAAATGGTACATTGGCGGCCGCACGCCAGGCGGTGAAGAGAAGTTCTTCAAGCTCGGAGTCATCCGGCGCGTTCGCAGCAATGACGGTCTGAGTCTAGATCGTCTAAGCTTATAGGGTGATGCGGAACACGGAACGAAACAAAACGAAAGCCATTATGCCTGATGTCTTGACTTGTTTTATTCTTAAACGACCACGGGAGATTTGGGTATTAGCCTACCGGAGAAGTCCCTCTACGGTACATAGAGCATCTGGGGTCACTCCATGGAATGAATGATTGGGGAAATTACACGACCAAGTCAACTTGGAATGAATTGGGTTACGTCTTGGGACTCGGGCGTTATGGTCACGGCGCACGAGGGTTTATGGGCTTTTACACAGGGGCACAGAAGAGTTCCCACAAGCACTTGGGTTATACGCCCCTAAATGACAAAAAAGCTGTCTATTGCAAACTCCATTACATGCAGGATCCTCACTACCTCAGAACTACCACATGAATCGCTGTAGTCGGCCCTCGTCGAGTAGCGTGCCGTCCTCGGCCCTCCACACATAAGGCTTGGTAAGGAAAATGTAGCCGGTCGCGGCATTGATGGCTATGAACCATACTGTCTCTAGGACAAGGCGCAGGTCATATCGTTGAAAAGCCCGAACGAATGGACTCAACCTTGGGTGTTGTGATAAGATCCTGACTATGCCAAAAGGCCCTTCGTGGTCGTGGACTCTCCAGGCTGGCACGAGCAGTCTCCACATCACCCACGGGATGATAAAGTATCGCGGCTCTACCAGCGGTGCTGTCATGAGTGATAGCGTTGTAGCGAGTAGGAAGATGAGACCTGTGGATGTGGAGGCTTGCTCAACAGAAGCTAGAAGAGGGTCCTCTTCCATAGCTCTCTTCTGCTCGGATACCTCCGCCTCAGTAGGGGTATTGCTGATAGGCGTTGGAAAGGGGGTATCGGTCTGTCGCGCGGAGACTCCGCGGTTGATCCAGAAAGGATAGCTCAAGAAGGGTGCCTTTTCCCACTCCGTATAATATGCTGAACAGGCGTCCTCATAACCAAGGAAGAGCCACTGCGAACAGCCTGCCATGGTACCCCAGGTCATCCAGCGGGCGAACGTGTAGGGCACGACGAGGGCGTACCGGATCCAGGATGCGCGGCGGATTGTGTACCTGAAGACGTAGAACATGTAGTGGCGGTTGTCGGCGAGAGTGAAGGGGTGGATGATGGTATTGTAGCGAACCACAATGAGGGAAAGCAGGACAGTTGCAAAGAGGTAGACTGGCCAGAGAACAATCTTGGAGTCGAATAGGGCCGCAATGGTCTTGAGAGGCGTGGAAAGAGCTGGAGGGGTGGGCATCGAAGCGTTTGTTGCTGAGCTGGTTGGAGCGTTGCTGCGAGAACTTCTCTGAGCCCCCTTGCGAGATTTGCTCCCTCGAAACGACCCAGTAGTTGTCGTAGCCGCAGAGTTTGACTGCTTAACTATCTTGAGCATACGGTTGAGGATGTTGACAATGGGAAACGCATAAGGGATGAGAAGCGGCAGAGAGAAAAATGCAAAGAATGGCCAGATGTACAGCATCTGTGGTAGGTGGATGGTAGCGACATGGTTGGATTTGTCTCCTACTCCTGGTCAGTGAATGGCATATATACAGCATTCTGCAAGACTCACCAAGCACAACTCCTCCGTTCCAGACGACGAAAGAGCCAAACGCAGCGAGGACGGCAATATACGGCCATATCTGTCTGATGACACGGATAGGATTGCAAAGCGCTGCGATACCCAGACTCAGAACACAAAAGGCCATGTCTGGAATTTCAATTAGCAGTTAGTCTATCCAGCTGCTCAAACCCGACTTACCATCTGGCCAGAGCATATGTAGCGGAGGATCGTGAATATCGCCAACAGAATACCGCCAGATGTAATGTTTGATCTGCTCAGTAAGTGTTGACATGTAGGGCTGGTCAACCCGTTCCGGCCGCAGCGTCTTGATGGCATGGACCGCTTCTAGTCCTCCCATGTAGACGACTACCCAGAACACGTTTGTCTGACGAAAGAACAAGGTGAGGACCCCGAGAATGATCGTTAAGAAGTCACTGAGGATTGAGCTTTCGTCTCGTCCAAGGCGTCTCAGGTGGTTCAAGTATGCCACGAGCACGGCTGCGGTGGACGCCACGTCGGTGTAGTATAGCCCCGAGAAGAAGAACAGAAGCGGGAAAAGCGCAATGTTGAGTGCGGTATGAAGTGCATATTGTGAGTAAAGGCGGAGTTTTATCGAGGAGTGTGCCTCGTACAGACGCGCCTCAATCTCATGGCGACAATGAAAAGCGAGATAAGCTAGGATCATCAACACCACGGCATTGGCAGCTCGCAGACTGCTTGCATCGCAGACATAGCCCCCCAGAGACTCATCGGGACGCACTACTCCTGGGACTAAGAGTGAAATAAGATAACTATTTTTTTGGTCAGATGGCTGAGGAAGGCATTGTGCTCACTCCAACTTACAGTCCTGGAGGCGTGGTGATCTTGTCGTCCCACTCCTGAAACCGTCCTTGGCAGTACTTCTGCGCCTGAGGGATATGAAAGACCTCGTCCTAAGCACATATTAGTATTGTACATGCTTGTCATCTGGATGGCTTACCAAGTAGGGTTCAGGGACAACAGCTGAAACAATGTACAGCCAGGAGAAACAAGCGGCTGCAAGGGAAAAGGGAAACAGACCAGCCCAGTGAGGAAGTGAGCCTGTAGACTTGTTAAAAAGGCAGAACAAGAGAGGCAGTACGATTAAGCCGCTTGACGCTGTCCAGAATGAGAGCGATGCTGGACTGCTCGCACGCGCTTGCGACTCCATGTTGACAAGTGTCCAACACGAGAGTCGGCGGAGAACGAGAAATGTAATCAGGTCAGAAATGAACAGAAACTGGTCATGGCTTGAGAAAAGAGTGAACGGCTTCCAGCTGAAAAATGGACGGCAAGATGATATTCTGCCTTTACGGAAGCCTAACGTTGGCTCGTGTTGAGATGAAGGAGTTGTCAACCTAGGACGAGAGACAGTGTTTCGCAACTGCCGATCCGCACTGTGCTCTAGGCGCATTGTCTCCAATTGGAGTCAGGTCAGCAATTGAGTTGAGGCGGTAGGGGCATTGTTTTATGACCATGATATGGATGATCAGCAAGAACAATAGAGTTTACAAGGCCTGTTCCATAGACAATCCCGCATGTTCCTTATTCGGGCCATGACTTCAATGGCAGCCAAGCGCAGCAACCTTCCGGTCACTAAAACCATCGGCCAATCACAGCCCGTACATTTCACAGCAAATCACCAAAAATGATGGCTCAGCACACGTCTATTTGGAATATCTTATACAAAGCAGAGCCGCCCACGCAACAAGAACGGGCACTGAATAAAGTCTATCATCCACACTCCACCGTTTGATTTAGAAGGGCTACATCAAGATTAGCAGGGACACGTCAATGGCTGCGGATATGGACTCACGTTGTCGGCGGGGTGGATCTCCTTTCGGAAGAAGTCACCAAGGATGGGGATTTGCTATTTTGGGAGTCAGCGCTGCAGTTCAGACTATGCCGTCATCTTGTCCATACGTGGAGAATATCGCGCTGCACACGGGGGATACCGTTGGCGAAGAGGAGGACAGCAACGGCGGCGGGAGCGCCGTAGAAGGCCAGACGGGTGCCACTGTCACAATCGGTCAGCACCAGTATATAACAACACCATCCCACGTCCAAGACACGATTGTCGAGTCTATCGTCGCCGATTCCGAGCCTCTTTTGATCGTTGGCGCCGAGCGCTGGCCGTATGTTCTCGAGGATTTAACCAAGGTCCCCGGGGGAACGGAAGGGGACGAGTGGGATCGATTTTGCATTCGTGCCTTGGACGTTCGTATCCTGCGTTGGGGTCGAGGAGGATACTCACATTCTGGTGGCAGACTGAACAGTGAAGCCAGCCAGGTTGGGCTGAGAGTGGTACCTATACCAGAGCGTTAGACATTGTCCTAAACCCAATCTCGACCCTTGATCTCGAATGCCGCAATCCGTTCGTGTGAAGAAACGCTTCGAAATCGATGCATCGGTATTCGAGGGTAGTAGTAGGGGACGTACTTAGGACCGTAGGCGCTCTTGAACTCGGCCATGCGGATGGGAGTCTGGGGAATCAGGTCAGTCATGTTGCAGCATCCAGGGCGTCGAGGGCCATTGGCGAAGATCGATTGCCCTTCCCAGAACCCTCAGCGGAGGCACAAAACGTACGTAGGAAACCATCTTGACTCGTAGGGCGGTGGTGAAGCCGTATGTGTCGTTCAATTGCTCGTCGAATTCGTCGTCGTAAAAGAATGGCTCTTGGTTGCGCGAGTTTGCCGAACGGGAAAGACCGGGTTTGTTTGGCCTCAGGCTTGAAATGCAGCTTCCAGTGCCACCAACCAATGGTAACACAGGCTGATGACCCACCTGGCTTTCAGAGCTCGGACTGCTTAGCAGCCTTGCCTTTTGGCCTCGTTTCTTTTCAACATTTGCTTCCTCTTGAACAGCTCGTCTTCTCTTGCCAGCTGACGAGTTTCAATCCAGCATGGACGTTCTCATCGACAGTCGCTTCGAGCGGCTAGAGAAGGCTCTCGCGAATTTGATTGATTCGGTTACTAAATACCATCCATCCACGGCGCAAGCCAAGGAGCTCGAGACAGCCGACAATGAGCTGAGCAAGGGCCTGGAGCAAGGTAAACCTAAACTTGTCGCCGCGATCTACGCGTCAATTTGACCGCTGACTGTTTCTTGTTAGTGCAAATTCATCAGAACAACTACTTGCGAATCCAGCAACTGCGCGAGTCCTCAGCAGCCCTCGACGCTCAGATTCGCGAGACCGTCTCGAGCCTCGCAACCACGCGCAAGGATATCGTGACGACGCACACCACCACCTTTCCCACTGGACCCAACTATCCCATCGCCTACGAAGAGCTCCTTAACTATGCCCGCCGCATCAGCAAGACGACCATGCCGCCCGCGGGTACGATCAAGGCTGTGTCGCCCACCCCAGAAGGCCAGACGCCTGGCCCAGATTCCCAGCCCATGTCCGCCGTGACACCCTCAGCACCTCCTTCATCGCAGGTCCAGAGTCCTGCTGTAATGAATGGCACACCACAGGTATCCCAAGAAATCTCGACCCAGCAGACGACCACCTCCGCCAACACCAACCTCCCCGAAGTATGGACCCAGTTTCTGAACCCCTTGTCTGGCCAGCTGTTCTTCCCCTGGCCCCAAGAAGAGAAGATCCGAGCGGGTTCCTTGGCCTCCAATCAAGTCCTTACGGAGCAGGGCATCAATCCCAAGGGCTACGATCCTGCCGAGGAGGAGGAGCGCCAACGTCGTGAGGAAGAGGAACGGAAACAAAAGGAAGAGGAAGAACGACTGGCGCTAGAAGAGCGTAACAGGAAGATCCGTGAGGAGCGTGAGCGCCAGCGCATTGAGCGTGAACGCCAAAGGGAGAAGGACCAAGAGGCATGGAGGCGCGCCAGCGTTGTGGGAGGTCCCTCTGGTCCTCCTGGGGAGGCGAGAAGCACTGCTGGACCTCCTCAGCAGAAGGCCCAGTTCCAATTCACCAACTTGGATGATCTGGATGACGATGATGACGATGATTGAACAAGAACAAACCATAGTATTTTTGGCCTCTATAAAAAGCTCGAAGAACAATGAGATACCTTTCCTCATCAATAACCAACGCGTTTCAGCTATGCCGGGCCTTTTCCCGATCCTTTTGTCCGTCTAAAATAAAAATGTCTACTCCGCACACACAAGAAGCTGATATCACTACACGGTTGCACGCTACCATAATCTTCCCAGCTGACCTTTGATTGCAGTCAAGGTATGACGCGTGGTCGAACCGCAAAATTCCAGACGCTGGTCGTACATGTACTGTTACAAACGCCATCTTCGTCCCCATGTCATGAGTTACCTATCGTCGATGGCATATTTTTAGGGCCGTCGTTGGATCTCCATAAGTAGATCCCCTTAGTCGATCTTGATGGAGGAGTAGATCTTGCGAACGAACCACCAGCTTGCGAAGTAACCGATGGAGCCTGTGAGGGGAGTTAGATACAGTCGCGGATGATTTAGAATACCTGACTCACCAGCAAGAATAAAGAAGAGGAATGAGATGAGGGCACTGTAGCCGATGTAGAGAACGATACCAGCAAGGCCACCCAACTTGACCTTGGTCACAAGGTACAGCAAGCAGTTGAGGAAGATGTAACCACCGCTCATGCCAGCAGCTAGGAAAGACCTCCACTGCCAGTTGTAATCCTCAGAGCACAACAGGAAGTAGACCATGAGAATAGTGACAGCTGCACAGACGACAATCATGAGACCGTAGCAGAGGAACAGGAAACCAAACATGTAGTAGATCCTGCTGAACCAGATGGAGCTCATGATGAAGTAGAGCTCAACAAAAATGGCACCGAAGGGGAGGAGACCAACGATGAGCATGCTGGGAATGGGCTTGAGATAGGTGCTGACGGGGGGGATCTGTCGAGGAATCTGGTTGGTGCGGACAGGGGGCTCGAACTGAGGAGCGCGGAATCCAAGCCAAGAGCCGGCAATTGACAAGGGAATAGAGATAATGAACCAGATGGCGACAATAACGAGCATCGTGGTAAAAGGAACTGCGCCTGATGACTGCTTGGCCCAGAGGAAGAGGTCCAAGAGGAAGAAGCAAGAAAAGACAAGGCCGGGGACCATGATGGGAGTCAAGGCAATGTTCAACTTCCAGTTCTCACCCTGCCAGGCCTTGTAAGTTCGGGCCGAGACATAACCTCCAACAAAGCCTAGGACAGTGTAGAGGAGAATCATGATGGTGCCGAGAGATCCACGGTTGGAGGGAGACAAGAATCCAAGGAGCGCGAAGAGGATAGTGCAGCCAGTCATGCAGAAGAGCTGGACACCGTTACCAGCCAGGATGGAGAGGAGAAGAGGTCGAGGAGGGCTTCGGAAGACATCGCCATGGACCAACTTCCAGCCAGAATCTTCCTGAACACCGTCCTCGACAACTGAGGTGCCGCCGAAATCATCAAGGTTGATCTGGTCAAGACGGTTGTAGCGGGCAATATCCTTCTTGAGCGCGCGGACCAGAATCGACATGACAGTAAGAACAAGAATAACGACGATGATAGCAGTGTCAATGAGCCAGAACCAGTGGATCTTAGGATCAAAGACGTGCAAGTACTTGTCCCAACGAGTAGCCCAAGCGGTATCGGACTTGCGCCAGTAAACACTGTAGCTGAAATTGACCTTTTGCTCGCTGTTCTTGCCGAACACGATGGGGTTGTGGTTGTCGGCGCAGTCAACCTTGCCCTTGTAATCCTTGGAACTAGGCTGAACGACGACACCAACGACACGGCGTTGAGTGGCGTCGTTGTTGACCTCGTGGTACTCAATCCAGATCTCATAGTGGTTGTTGAACCAAATGTCGTCGTTTTCGTCACTGCCACTATCCTGACCTAGCAAGAAGCCCGAGCTGTAAAAAGTGGTACCTGTCAATTGGTCTTGAATCTGTTGACCAGCAGGCAGTCCATCGACCAGCCAGTTCAAGCTGTACCCCTGTTCGAGACGCGTCTTGACGAACTGGATCGACTTTTCATTGTATTTCGCTTCGCAAAGAGGCTTGCAAGTTTCGTTCTTGCCCATGACGAGTTCGAAGGGAGACGTCATGATGCGATCTCCGAAGAGAATGCTGCCCAAGCTCTCCGACACATATTCAGGGCCATCCTTGGGTTTGCAGAATTGGAAGGCGGGGTGGTAGTAGTCGTAGGAGACAACCGCGTGCAAGTGAGCATCTCGAGGCGCGACAGGCTTGATGCTGTTGACGTAGAGGGGGACCTTGTCTCCATCTTTGTACGTGGTCGGGGCGACACCAGGGAGGTAGAAGGCGGAGGCAAGCTGCGGGACAGCTAGAAGCGACGTGAGAAGCGCCTTTGAAGGCGCAAAGTCTCGAAAATGCATGGCTAAAGTTAGGTCATGCGCAGACCAGCGAAGGTGATGAAGTGAAGGTTGCGAAAAGGAGACAAGCTAAGCTGTCAACTCAAGCTCTAAGCTGACGACGACAATGCGCGGCCCGGGATCTCGGAGCAGCTAGGCAGCGAAATCAGGAACCAAGTCGCCTTGTTACAAGAGGCCCAATGCTCCTGCTTCGGCGCGTCGGTCGTTGGTACAATCGATCGGGTGTTGAATCAGGCCAGCGAAATAGCTGCGAGAGTGAGACGTCAACTCGTGGAGCTTCGAGGCCACTTGGACATCAGGTCCCTGTTATCTGGCCAAGTGCCAGACAAAATAGCAGCTTAGTCAGGGGACACCCCCCGGAAGATTCCCGTTCCGGCCTAGGATCTGCAGCAAGCAAGAGCAACTGTGGCGTGCCTGCGTAACCAGGCCTGCGAGGGAGGGAAAGTGGCTAGTGCTACAGGAATGACTGCCAGTTGTGGAGTCTGCCAAGATGGCCCCGCTAAAAAGTTGAAGCAGTCGAAACTTTTTGACGAGACTTGGACTCTCGATCTTTTACAGGCCAACAACCTCGGACACGAAAAACATAATGGCGGCTCCTACGACATTACCAGCGCTACTGACGTCGCTGACACAGTCGCTTTCCTCTGCGCTCGAGGTCACGCCCAAACTCGCCGCCATTGAACACCAGAAGGATGGCATTTCACTCCTTGATGTGAAGAATGAGCTGTTGCTCTCCTACCTACAAAATCTCGTCTTCCTGATTCTTCTCAAACTCCGCAACTCCAAGACAGACTCCGAGACCCAAGATGAAGGCGACTCGGGATTGGATGAATCTGTGCGATCAAAACTGGTCGAGCTGCGTCTCTATCTCGAGAGGGGAGCTCGACCGCTGGAGGAGAAATTGCGGTTCTCCATCGACCGATTCCTCCGAACAGCGGACGATGCAGAGCGCGAGAGAAAAGCGAGCGAAATGAAATCAAAGGAGGACTCTGGCTCTGGCTCTGAAGAGGAGGATTCTGAAGAAGAAAGCGATGCCGAGGATATTTCTCACAAGCCTGGCAACCTTTCAGCGGCCCCCAAGTTCGGCAAGTTGGTCGACGACGTAACTGCTCGCCAATCGCGGGAAGATGGAGCATCAGGTGTCTACCGTCCTCCCAAACGAGACCGACAAGTTATGGATGCGCCCCAGCGTCGCGACAAGACCGATCGCCGTGGTAACAAGTCGCACACTATGGAGGAGTTTGTTTCTACAGAGCTATCTGCTGCGCCTTTGGCCGAGCCAAGCATTGGTACGACGATCGTTCAGGGCGGCCGCAAGATGAAGACGGATTCGGAGAGAAAGGAGGAGGCAGAGCGCCGAGAATATGAAGAGATGAACTTTACACGTCTGCCCAAGGAAAGCAAAAAGGACAAGGCCCAGAAGGCGAAGCAGGCTGGCCGCAGCGGTCGTATGCAGTTTGGTGGTGAGGAATGGCACAATCTTGGAGAGGGTGTCGACCGAATCGATCGCCTCACCAAGCGCAAGCAGGCTGGTAGCAATGTTCGCGCGCTTCTGGACAAGAGTCGGAAGCGCGGGATCGATACGACAGATGGACCTCGCGGAAGTGGCATGGGACCTGGCATTGGAGAGAGATTCAATAAGAGGGTCAAGGTGTTGGAGGGTGGACGACGAGACCGCGGAAAGAACCGGTAGATTTTTGGTCAAAATAGAGTTGGTTTCTGGTCAGATCCAGGCTCAGTTATCTCGACTTTGGGTGCCACTTTGCGCTGCCATCTATGGGCCTACATAATTCGCTTGAATGCCTGGGTGATTGGCATAGATATACTTATTTTTACCAGACTACATTGAGACTGTAGAGATTCATGTAGACCCCTGCTTTGGGACTGAAATAGAGTACTTGGTTGGTGTGAAATAAGGGCCCTATAAACAGTAATGTTGAGATTGAATGGCCAGAAATGCATTTCCAGAGACGAGAATTTGAGGTTCATGTCTAACTCAATGGCCCAGTTCGAGGCAGTGATAAGATAAGAGGTCCAGCGAACATGATTTTGGCGGGGGACGACCATTGGAAATTTCTCTAGGCCCCTCCGAGCTTCTGGTAATCCAACTTAAACCACAATACTTTCTTCATTACGCAGTCGAAAGCTGTCGCCAGTGACTTTTACCAAAAAGACGGGCTATAAGACTCAAGGCGCATTACTCTAGTAAGCCCAGACGCCGCGAAAACGCCACCAATCCTCAGTATAACTGTGGTCGCAAAGTGCACGCCGAGACGACTCATACACACTCCTCAAGCTACTGGCAGGAAACTTCCAGCTAATCAAGCACCATTTTCGCCTGTGTATTTGAAAGAAACACGGTAATTTGAAAATAGCACTTGAGACCAATGGATACCAGATCCGGCGAGCCCGCGCCCGCGGCTCCAATGGACCTTGACGACATGGACATTGACTCTAGCCTCCAGGCCTCAACGACGGCTCAACCCACCACCACAACCATAGACGACGATGACGACCCTGTCACCGCGACGTATAATGTCTTCATAAACCCTTCCCTTCCACAGGGCCGCCGCCTTCTAGTCCTCCAGCACCCAAACCGCACCGACGACGCCCCTCGGCCACCTCCCACCGAACTGCGAGTCAAGGCTCATGCCGGCATGGTCGAAGTTGACGTGCCCCTCGATCATAGTGTCGCCTACGATCGCGAGAAGGGTCTCAAGTGGGGGAAAACGCTGCACGCCTCCATGGCGGCCAAGAATGGAGGCAGCCACGGTCTTGCTGGCGGATTTGGGTTTGGTACGGTCCAGGGTCGGGGAGGAAGGAAGAAGGCCGAGACAGAAGACGATGAAAACGTGGATTGGACAGAGGCTGTTAGACAGGACAAGGTGCTCCGGACGCAGACGCTTGGTGGCCAGTATCCCGAGTACAAGGAGGTCCAGCACATGGTCGGTGTCTTTCAAGGGAGTAAGTCAGCTACACTCACATGCAAAAGCGCATTCTCTAACGTCTGCCAGAGGACCTCCATCTCACCCCCGTATCCTCCCTCGTTCACCTACGCCCTCAGCTTCACCACATCGATGCGACCACCCAGATCGACCGCCAGGCCGCGGCCTCCAAGGACTCGGCTCCCGCTTCTGGCACCGGCACTGCCCGAGCCATCCACATGACCGTCAAGACCACCGGCGACGGCGATGCTGTCACGACCGAAACCATGGCCGACCGCCTTCGCGCCGTGCAGTCGGAGCACTGGCGTACCGTGCGCTATACTGACGAGAACGAGGAAGCTGCATGGGAAGTCTACAACGAAAGTCTGTTTCTGCGACCCGCGCAAGAAAGTGAAGGGGATGCAGAGAAGGCCGATGCTGCTGCCGAGGATGAGCGACCCCTTCAGGATGCTGTGCCTCGGTTCGGTCTCAGATGGGACGATGATCAACTTCTCGAGGCTGTCAGCGGAATCGAGAAGAAGAAACCAGCCCCTGAGCCTGTTATCAAAGAGGAGCCCAAGCCAGCTGCTCCAGCCAAGAAGCCTGAACCAGAAGCCGAAGAGGTACGAAAACCCAAGCTTCGACCACGGGGTGGAGCAGCAACGGGTGCTGCTCGACGAGGGGGCAAGGCTCGAGCTACAACCTCCAAAACAGTCAATATCGACTAGGCTGGTTGTAATGATAATGGCAAGGAGACCAGCGGGAGATCTCGAATCATGGTTGCATAAGACGGCGCATATGGGGTCAGTAGCAATTCATAGATGGGGTTAGGCGATGGCAATGCCAAGAGAGGAAACATCTAAGTGACGCTTTGCAAAAAGGGGTAAAAATTTGAACTACAGTATAATCAACGTCTCGCTTGAGAAGAGACCTCCCAGACTCTCTCTTCGAGGAATCGTCCGACATAGTAATGTCGGTACAAGCAAGTGCCTTGAGCACTCGAAATGTCGCCGCCTTAGAATATTGTACACCCAGCATGCTCTCACGCTGCATCGCTCCCAATATTCTTTCACCACACGGAAACTTCTTTTGTTGCACCACGCATGTCCCGATTCTCCCCAGTGCTCCCAGATGCCAGCCCAGAACAAAAGCCCAAGAATCACCAACGACAATAGCATGCTTGCATATATATGAAATATCCATTTACTGGAGGAGCTCAACATCCAAACCGATAGAGCGCATAAAGAGGTTGACGCTGTTCAGTCGTTCGGCAGCCATGGTCGGTGGTAGCGTCTTTGAAACAGTGACCGTGTCCAGAACACGGTCCTTGACAGCCAGGACCAGGCGAGTTTGCTGGTCGTGGGAAGCGCTGACGCCCATGGCTGCGAGAAGCTGCCACACGTAGACGTCTTCTCCAGTGTTGACACTGCCCGGGAATATGTAAGGCAACGACGGCTCGAGTCTGCTGAACAGGATTTCAAAAGTCCGATCCCTATAGGATGTCAGTATCGTCATTCGGTACAGGGAAGAGTATGTACGTACCATTTATCCCATTGCTCGGGGGTGCCGGCTCCAGTCTGCTTAAGGAGCACGGCACGGCTAAGGATAAGCGTCAACATAGACACACCAATTCTCGATCTGGCAATGAGATCGACGTTAAGCTTGGTAGCAATGAGATTCAACACGCCATCCACAATGTCCAGGCCAGTGTCGTTGAAGTATTGCATCAAGGATGGCATCACGGTTGAGATGAACAGCTCAATCTTTTCTCGCATCCTTGCGTTGAGTGTTGTCACCTCGCCTGGTGTAATGGCCGCTCCTTGCACGACATCCAGTTGGTCAAGATGGTAGATAATCATAGTCAAGATGGTGGTTCGCTGCTCGAAAGACAGGTGGGGGAAGAGTCGAGGAATGGCCTTTTCACCCTTGGCACAAGATAGGAAAGCTATGAATGGGTGAGGAACGATAACTCCGATCGGCTCATGAACCTTGAGCTCCTGCCAAAGCTTCGCATTGTAGGCCTCAAGAATGGTGGCCCACTCCTTGTGCTTGTTCTCAAGTTCCTCATCCGGGCTTGTCATTGGGGGTGGGATCAGTCGAACATGGTCTTCAATCTGCATCAGAGTCTGGTAGACCTTCTCCACGTTTCGTAAGATTGTCTTCCGGTCAAGGCTGGACCCTTTCTTGCCACTGCTGGGGCGTTGGTGCTCGCTTTCGGTGCGCTTGATGTTGAGCAGTGGCTTGGGCGTCTTGGCGTTACTAAACGAAATCTTTCCTAGACTACCGGCAATAACGAGCTGAGGGTTCTTGGGCTTGCTCTTGGCGGCTTCGACGGCTCGTTGCACTTGCTGCTCCATTCGCTGGAAATGATTCTCAGCAGGTCGACCGTGCCGTCGCATGCCACCTTGACGACTGCCAGTCTGATAGAGATACGTTTGCGCGAAGTTGCTGAGGGGTTGGCTTGGGTTCTGACGCTGACCGGCACGGATATGGCTGAAGACCTGGTAGTAAAAGTCCTCCGCAATCGACGCATCTGAACCATCGACAGGGTTGCCGGTGGCGGCAACGAGCTGCTGGAGCTGAATACGGGTGATGAAATTCTTGTCCTGAGGGGTCATCAAGCCATTGTCCTTGGAGAGAAGCCAGATCTTGTGGTTACGCTTGGCCCTCTTGGTCTCCTGGTCCAAGAATGCTGCCTTTTCTTCTTCTGACATCTGCATCATCTGAGGATGAGCTTGGAGCTGTGCGAGATTGGGAATGGCGCCATGGGAATGCTTGGTCTGATGGCCATGAGGTGCGATTCGTGCATCAGGGGCCCCGCGGTTAGGGTTTTGCAGGATCTGAGTAGGCTGAGTGGACACCTGCTGGTGCTGCTGAACAGGAGTTGCTTGAAGCCCCTGGGCTGGCGGCGTGGGCTTCGATTGGATGCTCTGAGGTCGTTGCAAAATAGTCACAGGATGACCGTGGCCATGCGCCTGGGGAGGCTGTTGCTGTTGACCAGGGTATCCAGAGGGGGGCTGTTGATAGGCTAGTTCCGCAACAGGAGGTTGAGGTGTCGGTTTCTTGGGTTGCGCTCGCATAGCAGCCTCAACCTCTTCCAGGCTCATGACTTTGCGGCTAGACGCAGGCTGATGAGGTTGAGTAGGCTGAGTAGGCTGAAGCGCAGGGACAGGAGCTGGGGAAGCTTGCTTAATAGGCTTGGACGGCCCAATTCCCCAAATACTCCGGTCGACGTGTAGATCGGGAAGCGGCTCGGGATCTCGGTATTTCTCATAGCCAGTACGGACCGGCTGATGAAAGGCCTGGCTTGAATAGTAGGATTGCATGTCCGCAGGGGGATACTGAGGAGCCGATGGAGCGGGCTTGGCCGCGGGCTGTTGGCGATGATATCGGAGGTGTTCCTCCTCAATCGCGCCAGCGACTTTGGCGGTTTGGCCGAAAAAGTCGAAGTCTTTGCCAACGTTTCTTCCAACCACCGGACCACTCTCTCCAAAGGTATCGTCATTGAACGCATCGCCGGTCTCCTCGAGTTGATCGCCAAGACCATCGTAGGTGTCCTCAAAGTCGAGAGCATCGTCGCCGTCGCCGTCTCCGTCCCTACCCGACAAGCCCGCGAAAGGATCGTGGGCCTGGGAGAAGCCGGGTGCTGCCGTGTTATGGCGCGTAGCGTCGAAACGGAAGAAGGACATGATGGCTACAGTTCAAGTTCAAGGAGTGGATGTTGATTTTACTAGAAGAAATTAGCACATTGTCTCAAGGCCAGGCTAAGTCACTTTTCCAGCCCTGACTGAGCTTCAGCCCCGCTCAAGCTGTCGTCCACGAACGACCCCCCTTGCGGAATTCGAGCGCTGTAGATGCGGCACGGTTCATTTGCGACAAGCAAAGCACATGCTAGTGCTCCCAGGAGACTGATATCTCTGTAAACTCGGGGCATATTTTCCAAAGTAGTCGCTAGTCGAGTGTGCAGCGCATATCATGTCAAATCCTTTGGAGACTGACCACTCTCGTTCCGATAATCCCGTCCGCATGCACTTCAGCGTATGGGCAGAGAATGAACATCTCAGACACCAAATCTCAATTTCCAGAGCTTGACCATTGTGTGCGAAAAGGTCCAGTCCATGGACAGTTGTTGATTGTTGGGTGGTGGTTTCGCAAGCGTATCAAGGCGTCGTGGGCGAATTCCAGAGATGAACCAGGGGCGAAATGCAGGCCGATGAAAGAAAGACGGAATGATGGCACTCACCACTAAGAGAAGGATATGCTTGTGAGGTCGGCCAACGCGCACAAATCTATCATGATGTCTTCCAATATATCGGGCTGAGGATATTTGTACCGTAGCCAACCATGCAGAGAGAGCACAGAGCTAGCTGAAAGAAAGGTAAAAAGATTCGCGAGGCTCTAGCCGTGCATCCGGGGGTCGTAGATGCACGAGAGGCCGGCTGAGAGAGTGCGCTGCAGTATAGATGCGCAGCGAAGCTCTGATGCCAACGATGATGCGACGAAGCAGCCAGCGATGTTCTCCAAGACTTCTCCCCACATTTGTGATATTCCGAGGCGGGAGCACGGACTCAGAGGCAGTGGATACGTCACGTGCTGGGTCACGTGGTTCAAGGGAGCTATCGGTACAGGCAATTTGTTTGTCCATGTTCAAGCCTCAAAGTAAGAGCGATAGTCGTCGTTTCAGTAAGGATTAGTGACCGTGACTCTAATTAGAATGAAGCCCTCGACGGGAAATCTCTACCATCACCAGTATATAGGCATTTGGTTGGGATAGTCAACGATTTGCCAAAAGGTACCAAGTATCTCTTCTTCAGGATCTTGCCCTCGTGTACTTCAGTACAAGCTTAAGTATATACCTACCCAAAGGGAAATCAGCTACGGAGTATATCAAGTTTTTCTCGTGTAAGGAAATCATGAGTTGGACAATTAAAACCATGGAATATACAATGGAATCTCAAAAACTCGTATTTTGCTTGGCAGAGGGAAGAACCCGAAAATCCCATCATCCAATAAATCGTATCGACCCATCTATCAGAAACCAGGCTTGAGGGAGATAGCCTATGTGCAAGCTATCTTTCCCCCCTAGATCTGTCATGATGGCCATGATACAGCATTCTCTCGACATACCGCAATCATCTTTGAGGTGTGTTATATTCT
Source organism: Fusarium albosuccineum (assembly GCA_012931995.1). Taxonomy (NCBI): domain Eukaryota; kingdom Fungi; phylum Ascomycota; class Sordariomycetes; order Hypocreales; family Nectriaceae; genus Fusarium; species Fusarium albosuccineum. Next base: position 16,270 of record JAADYS010000994.1, read on the forward strand.
TAGTTTCAGGTCCTGAATTGGCTGTGGATGAGTCTCTCACAGTCGTCTATTCGATACGAACCAACGACAGTACTGAGCCAAGCTAGCAAGCAAGGGCGCGCTGCAATACGTGGCCCCCCAATGGACTGAAATTGCGGTTTTTGGCAACCGCCGACCTAAAACCTGAAACAATTGTGTGGCCAGTCATCCCCTGTCCTCGCCAAAGTGTATTTGGAGCGGCCTCGTAAGCACGGAGCTCGCGGCCTTGATAACTGCAGAGACCATCCCTCGAAAGGGAGACGACGCTATGCAAGAGCAGGGTCATGGCCCAAGAGGTGGGGAGAAGGCCAAACTGTCACAGGCTGATTGCGGAGCTCCCTGATGCAAGTACCTTTTATTCAGCCCACCCAAAGGCCATGATCGGCAAGCGCGAATTTGACTGTCAGAAAGGTTAGATTATTTTTGTAACAGGGGCTAAGACTCACCTTTCCATACGGAGGAAGCTTTCAAAAGTTTTATCCTATGCTAATAGGCGCTAAAATATATACTATCCCTAAAAGAGTAAAGATACCTCTAATCCCCTTATTTTATTAAAGAAAACCCTTACCTTTTTTATATTTATTCCCTCTTTT
>JAADYS010000995.1:0-12983 GCA_012931995.1 Fusarium albosuccineum
TAAACTAATAGGCCTTATTACTTACCTTAATAATAAAGAACCCTACTTTTTCTATACTAATAAGGGCACCTTATAAGTCTTAGCAGAGGGCACTATACAGCTTATGTATATCCACCTCAAGATTAGGCAGCAGCTGACAGCCTCGGACCATACAAGCCCCATCCATACACACACCGGACGCGGCCTCCAAAATCGGCCGTGAACGCCGACGGCGAAATGGTCCAGTTCACCAGCTCCCGAACCAAGTGTGAGGAACCAAGGTCTTGGAGCGAAGTGATGGCGTATTTCTCGGCGAGGGCCCAGATCTTTGCTTGGCCGATGAATACCTGCCCAAGGGACTTTGTTTGCGGGATTGGCGTGGTTTCCCAAGTATTTGTAATGCTGTCGCTATGCTTTGCCATGAATGCCAGGATGAAATGTCCTTTTTTATCCCAAGTTCTACTACGGCCTCCGAAGCCGCAGTTGCACGCCGTGGTGTCCAACCTGGGCTTCGACGGGACTCGAGACGGCTCCTTGTACGTCACAAACCACTGTGGGCCCATGTTTTCCGCTGACCCACCCACTACGCCGGATTGGCACTTGAAGGTATAGTGTGCGGGGAGGAAAAAAACTCTGCAAACCCCACTTTGTACACTGCAAAACTTTTTCATGCTTCTGACAGACATTCAGACAGACAGACCATTATTCATCCAAAAAACGTGAGCCTCGACAATACTTTCAATTTCAGATACTGCAGAGCCGTCATGCCCTCTAGATCAGACATCACTTATTTTGGTGCAGGCCCAGCTCTGCTACCTTCTGTCGTCCTCGAGGAAGCTGCCAAAGCTCTCCTGAACTATCATGATACCGGCCTGGGCATCGCCGAGCACTCTCATCGCTCCCAGCTAGCTAGCGATATAATTAATCAGGCCAAAGCCGATCTGGCCTCCTGTCTTGATATCCCAGATAGCTACGAGATACTCTTTATGCAAGGTGGCGGCACAGGACAGTTCGGTTAGTGCAACCCCTTTCCCCCCGTGGTCATGACTTGGGAGCATTACCAAGAGACCCTTCCGAGACAATGCTTCTTCGGCTCTTTATTCGTCCTAAAGAGGAAAGACTGACACGAAATGTCGCAGCTGCTACAGTGTACAACTTTGTTGGCGCTTGGGTTACCCGCAAGTTGCAAGACATCCTCGGGGATGTTGAGTGCGATCCCACCGACCCTAAGGCGATCGAGCAACTCAAGGAGGCCGTCGACAAGGATCTCAAGATCGATTACTTAATCACTGGCAGCTGGTCACATAAAGCGTCAGTCGAGGCCGAGCGACTTTTTGGCTCAGAGCATGTCAACATTGCGACAGACAGCCGTAAGACGAACGGCGGCAAGTTCGGCACCATTCCAGATGAGAGCACCTGGAAGCTGTCTAAAGATCCTGCCTTGGTGTATCTTTGTGCAAATGAGACGGTTGATGGGGTTGAATTTCCCGACTTTCCCCAGTCTCTTCAGCCGGGGCCTGATGAAAAGGGACCAATCGTTATCGCCGATATGAGTTCGAACATCCTCACAAAAAAGATTCCAATTAACAACTTCTCCGCTATCTTTTTTGGCGCCCAAAAGAACCTCGGCCTAGCAGGTATCACTGTTGTGGTTATCAAGAAAAGCTTTTTACCGCCTGTTACATCTCAACCTCCTCCAAGTCTCATGAGACAACTAGGTCTTCCTATTCCACCTACTATTTTCCAATACGAGACTATTGCAAAGAACAACAGTCTCTATAATACGTTGAGTATCTTCGAGTAAGTCCTGATTACAGTCGCATTTATGATTTATAAATAGGTCTAATTATATTATTAGTGTATACATCATCGGCCAAGTTCTTAGAAAGTTCTTGCAAACATACCCCGACAAGGTTGAAGGACAACAAGCTGTATCTGACAAGAAGGCCCAACTTATCTACGATGCTATTGAAGCTTTCCCCGAGACTTACAAGATCATTCCCAACAAGGCAGTACGGTCGCGGATCAATATTTGTTTCAGGGTTACCAAGGGTGATGATATCGATGCCGCAGAGAAAGCCTTTCTAGAGGAAGGTCTTGCCCAAGGACTGACTGGGTTAAAGGGGCATCGTTCGCTTGGTGGAATTCGCGCAAGCAACTACAACTCTATTCCTCTTGAGGGTGCAGAGAAGCTTGCGAAATTCATCCGCGCTTTCGCCATGTCATAAGAGCAGCTCGTCGGCAAAGCATAGTCGAAAATCCGGTTCCCAAGACAGCGCCTGCTGGCACTGACCTCAGCTATACCGGAGTGAACACAGAACAAGTCTTGAGTAGAAAGAAAGCTTTTACTTCCCTTATTTGGTGTAGGCCAAATTGACTGAGAGGAAGCCGTACAGCAATCTCACAAATGTCTCGGCCGTACTCCTTGTGATGGGTGCTGGCCGCAACAGTGCATAGACGGCGACAACACTACACTCGCAACAAGAGAAAACTGCATATCTCTACGTACGGAGAAGTCCTTCCTTACTAAGGAGACTTTCGAGGAGTAAGGAGGCGGCTTTTTAATATGATCTAAGCTGCGGCAGTGGCAGAACTTCAAACATCTACGATACAGTCGTAATAACTCACGTGACCCTTTATTGCTTCATGGCCATTCGAACAATCGTAGCCCGGGTTGTTCCTCTTGTGCGGCTACCCTGTCAGAGTAGGAGTTGGTCCATGACGATGATTATATGGACTTTTGATGACGGAACAAGCTTTTGGATACCAAGGACCTTTGATATATATGGCCGACGTCGGGGCGGGAACGGCGTTGCTATGCAGAACAATGGCGACCTGATCGGGGCACGGACGTGGTTTCAAGGGCTGTCTTGAGCGTGACATTAGCATCCATGACGTCTATGAAGGCGAGTTTCACATCCATGATACCGCAGGTGATTTGAGGCCAAGTAAATAAAACGGTCTGACGCCGAGGTATGAGGTGTTTCTGTTAGAACACTTGCCTAACACTGAAGCTTGTCTTGGAATGTAGCATATTTTAAAAATGGGTTCCTGGACCGAGAGAGCAATTGCCTGTGATTTGATACATGCTATTTGCACTATGTCGCCGATCGTCTCTTCCTTATCCGCCACATATAATACCTATTGACCAGAGCCGTTTTAGTACGATGAGTCCCAAACTTTTGGGAAAAGGCGGGAAAGAGATCCACCAGCCGACCAGACCATTCCAAGATGAATTTGTCTTCATCACTCTCCCACCACTGCTGTTTCCCTGTACCGGATGGTTCGCCACGAATCGGGGATTCCTTTATGATCTGATATTTTCTATTGATCGAATACTGGCTACGTTCGGTTCCGAATTCTTTCCAGAACCTTTCGCAGATCTCCGAATGTCGCAGATTCAGGGGCATGAGTTCCCTAACAAAATTTAACTCGTCATCAGTCCAGTGGACCGTATTTGAAGTATCGGTATCCACACCCAATGCAATGTGCCTTGCCCTGAGGGCAGTCTCAGTTCGCTGGAAGCCAAATCTTCCTCGAAAGGACTCGGTCCACTCTTTATAGGGAATCCCTTGAGACTTCAGAACTTTGAGCTAATCCTCTTGCTCTGCTGTCCACGGTTCGTTGTTGAATCTGGACGTATCCATTTTGCGGATTTGTGCCCTCAATTTCATAGCCCCCATGGTTCGACCATTGTTGAACTTCTCCTCAAGTTTTGTGGCCACGTCATCCCAACTTCTTTCGGTCTCAAGAAGACTTTGTAAGCATTGTATCTCGTCGGAGGTCCAGTCTTTTTGCATTGGCGATAAGAAGGAAGGACAGTCTTTCTGAAGGTTTGTTTTACACCTGCTCTTGAGGCTTCTCATTGAACGATGAGTGCCAAACCTTCCTTGAAATTTGATATGCCTTTGGGACCATGTGATGTCGCATTCCAAAAGGTATCTCAGGTACTCGTCTTCCTTTGCATGCCAAGTGCGGCTGTGATGTTGTAGAGGTGCATATGGGGGTGGTGACATAGGTGAGGAGGAAGGCGATGGTGATGAAGTCGCACACGGCAATCCAGACACAGATGCAGGCACTGATTGAGGCAGGCGCCGGGCTGTGATAAGCTCTTCTTCTGGATTGCTGTTCAACGAATCGCCTACTTTCTGTTCACGAGCATCAGGGCTTCCATGTCCAACCATTTCGTCCGAGTCAATATGATCCGTGGATAATGCAGATACAAGGGACCGAAATGACTGCAGTGTGGATATCGGTTCACGGTGGTCTTCATCTCCAGAAGGAACCACCTGTCGATCATCGTCGGCGGTTATATCTGGATGACATATAGAAGCCGTTTCTTCCCAGAGCAGCGCGATCAGGATCCCGAATGTACTGCAGAATCCGCGAATACCAAAGCCCTGCATAAAATTTTGTATACCTAGCTTTACTTTTGGTAGAGCACCGCTCACAGATAGGAACTCTCCTGTCCAATGGGTACATAGGTCTGGGTTTAAGTGTGTAGCAGTCGAGAGCCCAGTATCGTAAGTGTACGGGTGTTTTGAACGCGCCAATATATCAACCAGTGCCTGTTGCAGGATTTCTTTGGCACACTGTGCCTCTGGGGAGAGAGAGCCTGTCCTGATGTAGTCTAAAACCCATCCAAAACGCAGTTGCAACGCACGCTGGTCGACGATCCTCCACCACTTGTCGAGTGCACCGATATACAGAGTCTCCCAAAACATATTGTCGGTCGGGTTGCTGGAGTCGTCCCTAAAGACTAGCTCGTGATGCTTCCGCATAATACTAGTCAAGATGCGAAACGTTGACGGACGATGTTGAGCCATTCGGTTTTGGCCGCGGATGTTTGATTCTACCTTGAATGTCTCCTGGGGTTGCTGATACGTTGTTGTGGTTTGAAGAGAAAATTCATCCACTGAAGAAGCCAGTACTTCATATTTCTTAGTATCGGAAGGCCATTCGTATGATTCTTCCGAGTCCACTAATTCGTCCATGGCTGGTGGCTCGCTATCGCCACACATGTTGCCACGTTGGGAGAACGAGAGCTTGATTGCGGGCTTTCGCCTCATGAGCGGAATTGTTGCTCGATCCATAGATGGATCGTACGTCCAGTCGGGGAGAGGCTCACTGTGACAGCTTTCCCAGAAAGAAGGCCTATGACGCCGCCATATGTCCCCTACCTGGATTAGACCTCCCTCCAGGATGCGGTCTTGAGGAACATCGTCAGCAAGCAAGTCGGTCTGAACTCGATGCCAAATCTCTAGCAATACCGGCCACGACATAGCTGGAATGGGTCTTTCATCAAACGTGGGGGTTTCACTCAATACCCCTTGTTCAAGAAAGACCCTCCGCGCGTGGTGCAGAAGGACGGCCGCAGTCCGGGTGGCAAGATAGCGCGAGTTGCGCCTCAAGTTTATTGATACGCGGGAAGGTGGAATCTCTGAATCAAGTAAGTACAATATATGCCAATAATACTGCAAAGGAAACTGACCTGTCACTTTCTCCCAGACATCCCTATGGAGAAGACTGGGTAAATGCCGTTGAAGGAACGGATGTCCTCCTTTGAGAAGCCCTTGGGAATAACCTTTAAAACCAGTTCTAGAGAGCAATGATCTAATTTGATCGGCAGTGTTATAACCGTCCTCTAATGCCGGGATATGATAAAATATATCATTGTCGTCGTTTGGTGACTTGATAAGCTTGTGTTTTTCCAGGTGTTCCTTGAGACGGAAAATCTCGGCCCACATGAACCTCCAGTGACTCGTTTGGTATGAGGTGAAGTGCAAATCGGGCCTGGATTGCAGTGCTCTGTATAAGCAGTATATTTGGTACCTGCTTTTCACGATCCCTTGCGCCTGCAGAAGCTTGACTAGAGTGTCCCACTGGACTCCTGGATTGCAAGTCATATGGTGGTAGACTGACGATTGGTTCTGCTGAACGATATGAATGAAAGTATTGATCTCATCAGGAGACCAATGTATGCTCAGGATTGATAGTCCGCGTCGAATGTCTTGCTTGGATGGGAGCTCCCTGTTGAGCCCCTCAAAGACTGCTTGAGGCATTCGAGGTCTCAGGGGGAGACTGTTTTGACTCCCACGTGCGTTACTGGTAACAGCGCCTTTCTGTTGATATGAGGCTAGGAAGACCGCGTCTATGGTTTCAGCCAAAGTCAAGAGGTATGCATAGTGAAAAATGGCGGATCCCATTTCTGCTGTCGGAAAAGGAAAGACTGATAATACCGCAAGCCGTGTCTCGCCGATTTCAGGGCTTGCGAGACGTCGATGAGCCCACAGAATATCCGATCGAGCCGGAATTCCTGCACGTCGCTCCAAAGCAGCCCGACATTTTGTAATACTTTGCCAATGCTGCGTTGATCGTAGTCGGATACCAATCCTCTTTTTCTTTGGGTCTGACCTCATGGCAATGGTCTGACCGACGTATACAAGATCTTCGCCTCGAACTTCGTAGCGTAGCTGTGGACCATAGAGGAGGTATATTCCAATCACATTTGGAATCCCCTCTCCCTGCTGACTCAGTGGGAATGTCTCAAGAATATCGAATATGAGACGTTGATCGCACTGGCCCAATGCGGCACGCGTCCTGAAAGATCTCATATGAGGATGTAACAGAAGTTCTGCTAGACCGTTGCGAGTTCTTATATCCGAGTTCGCTTTGAGCCAGCGCCTTAAGGCCCTAGACAACGGCGAGTCATCCACCGTACTCTCGGTAGCTGCGAGAGCCTCGTTGAACAGGCTATCAAGAATTGACATATACCAGCTATCATGATTCTCGATGCTGCGTTGATGGAGATTTGGGACTATTCAGGAGCCTTGATCAGCTTTTTTTGCTCACAAAGGTTATGCAGCAGGGTGAAAGAGAGTGAGAGAGAGGCTCAAGGTAAATTTGAAGGCAAGGCCGTCCATGACGAAGCAGTTAGATTTGTCAAGCAACCCACGGGTAAGACCAAAGTGACTTACTTGAATCCATGTCAGGCGTTGGTCCACATGTCGCTTCGATGTCCTCAGCCAACTTGTTGACTGCTGAAAGTTCTATCCTCAGGTTCGCGTCATCCAAGGTTTCCGAGTCACAATCCTCCGACTCGGAGAGCATGCTGAGGCTATCGTCGAGGTTCTCCATGTCCGCCGTCAAATCCTCAGTAAAAAGTTGGTATTCGTCCAGTGCGGCGAGTTTGGGTTTCGGACTTGCTTCACGCTTCCTCTTCCCATTCCTCTTCGGACGTGCTGACGATGGTTGTGCTTGTCGATTGATGATGCCACCAATTTTGAAGTCTTCGAGGTCTTTGCCCCAAGCTTCCGATGTGCTGGCTTCGCGGAGGTTCCCTTGAGGCATCGTCATAGTGCAGACGACTTCTGAGCGTTATGAATATATGCGTGGAATTTGAAGGTATTGGTTGTTTGGGTACTTACCTTGTCTACGAACTTATAGTAGAGGTAACTAAAGGTGATGGGTGAGCTTGTGGACGCTTGTAGGCGGGGTAAAGGGCGATTGGATTAAGGGGTTAATAAGTTAAGTCAAGGACGGGTCTTACGGCCCACCCTCGGTCATCCAACAAGGTAAAATATTCACCTCGCTACTGGCCGCCAGCCTTGGAATCCCTGCAGAGCAACTGTGACTATTTTTAGTGTGGAACCTTATTTGATCACACTGAAACTTGGGACATTGGCGCTTCGAGTCGCACTAAATACCAGCGGCGGCCCGTCCCGCCATGATGCCTCTCTTCAGTATCACAGCTCAAACAAGTCAACACATTCACTCTCGAAATGAGCCTAAACTACCCCTTTAAATACGTTGTCTGAATGTTGCCGGCCTTTGAGCCTCTTTTTCGAGTCAGTATTTCGCCCGGGGAAGAATTTAAACCAGAAACTACTACGACAACGGGCGTCTCTAGACGGCTACACAATGCAACGATTGCTTGGACAAATCAATATCTCGCAACAAATCGGAGGATCTGGAAAGACAAGCCCAGTCCGTCATTCAGCAAGTAACCCGCAACAAGCGCCTGGAATTCATCCAACTCCTATTCGAAACGAAGCCTGAAGCCCTTGCAAAGTTCCCAGGGATCGAGTCGTACTGTGACTACCTGGAGCAGGTCGCTTTCCAGCCATTGATGGGACCAACATTTCGCTTGATTTGGGACTTGATATCTTGTACGGAACCCAGAGAGACTGCAAGCTGTTGGAACTGGAGTCTTACGGTGTTGCAGGTGATCCAAGCAGAACAACCTGAAATCAGCATGCATGACATATTACGGCGCCTGGAAAAACACGGCGGGAACTCGGTGAAGATTCTCGGACGGGACCAGGACAAAAGCTACCTTTACATTGCCATTTTCGGGGTTTTGTGCTGGTCAAGCCTGGTCGTGCGGCCACGGTTGACCTTTGTGGACGATGTAGCACCGAATCTGGCATGCCTTCTACCACACGGTTTCAAACCGCCCAGCAATTCCACTACCCACAGGTTAAGCGACAGATGTATGCGGTCAATCTCAACCACCTTCCGGTCGTTCAAGCTACAGCACTGGGGAGACTGGTCAGATGAACGCACGCTGGGTGGAATGAGAGAAGCGGACAGCCTGTACGCGTCAAGTCTCAATATATATTCGCTGCGCTACTTTGGACACGTCACAATTCACTGGGTCGATACCATCAGTGAGCACCTCAAGTTCAATCCAGCTAATCGCCGGTTGTCCTTGTTCCGCTTTCCAACATTCTGCGCCTTGCTTGCTATTCATGGAAATGGCGTCTGCGCGGCGATTCAGAGGTACGCCGCGCACTATTTAACTGACCCTGATTGATGTTACCTCAAGCTAACTCTCGGTAGTATCGTCGAGCAATTCGACCCGTTATCCCCGGAGGGTAGAGACCAATGTTGTGTCAGTCTGGAGCAAGAGATCGTCCTCTCTTATCGTCTTCTGTTCGGGCAAGACGGCAAGTCCAGAAAAATCGCACGTGAAGAAATCTCCAGGTTGAGGAACTCGTGCGTAAAACAGAATATCGATGTCATGCTCCTGGATCTCTGCGAGCGCAAGTACGAGTATGGTAGCATGTGGTGGAAGACGTACGACAAAGTCCTGCAGGGTTATCCGGCAGAGATATGGCCAATCACGTGCCGGACCATGGAAGGGCATCTCCAGCAAAGTGGCGTGTACAGCGCTCGAGATGACTTCCCAAGGCTCGGGCCGCGGTTGATCAAGCTCCAGCAGTTCAATTCACGGCAGAGACCCAGTAAGTTGACTGATCTTTGGCGCGACAGACGGAATCCTCTGCAATGGTACACATTCTGGGCTGTGGTGCTGGTTGGGGGGATGGCCAACATCCCAGCAGCACTTCAGCTTCTCGTCGCTCTTGTTGCATTGAAACCGTCATGGTAGAGGGCTGGAGGGACTGTAGATGAATCCAATCCCCTAACTATTTGACCCACACACACCTCTGTGACCTGAGTGGAGGGTCTAAATATGTACATTTTCCCAGCTCCTCTCGCGCTGTAGTTAGGTACCTTGAGGCCAGGCTATCATGCGGGGTCAAGCTGTGAGAGCTGCCAGTCGGTTGCCATAATTACACGCCGACAGGATCAGCACAGTGCCAGCGGGTGCTAGCAATACTATGCCGCATACGTGTCTCTCCAGACTTCGTGCTTATAATGTCGCGTTTCCCTTTGCATATTCGAGCAACGTGAGCTCCTTTCATCCAAACCATTCATAGGTAGCTGCAAAATCAAGGAGGATTTAGCTACCAACGATCGTTCTCTGGATTACCAAAACAACCAAGCCAACTGGGCACCCACTACCACCAGACGAAAGAAACGCCGGGAACTATCCGTGATCCCCCGCTTTATGCTCGAGTTGGAGGCAAATCCACCTCGGCTGACTATCAGAAGGGCTACTGTCGTGGCTCATGTTTCCGGCGCGCGCTCTGTCCCCTCTCTTCTCTACTTGTTTTCTTCAGACAACCCTAAACAATAACTTTTCATCCTTGAGAATGGCCCAGGCACGGAGTCAGGTTATCTACGCGCCTTCTAACGAAGCTCCTCGCAGGGTCAAATCCGTCTTCCTCGCCGGCACCACCAGCAGAGTCGATACGAGCGACTGGCGCGAGACGCTATCCACCTCCCTCTCTGACGTGCCTGTCACGATCTATAACCCGTATCGCGCTGATTGGGACAGCTCATGGCGTGAAGACATCAATTTTGCTCCTTATCGCGAGCAGGTGGAGTGGGAACTCGAAAAGCAGGACAAGGCCGACATTGTCGTCGTTTACTTTCACCCGGCTACCCAGGCGCCGGTTAGTTTGCTCGAGTTTGGAATCTGGGCGCGAATTCCGGGAAAGGCCATTGTTGTCTGCCCTGAGGGATACTGGAAGAGGGGGAATGTGCAGATTGTGTGCAAGAAATTCGGGGTTGAGATGGTGGACAATGTTGATGGGCTAACAGAGGCGATTGCGAAGAGGGTGTCTGTTGGTTCGTGACTCCCAGACCCCAACCTCTGAGGACCCAGGTCGGGCTATGGGGAATGTGCACTGGGATTGTAGCATGCCGACATGCTCATGCTGGGGAGACTCGTTGTAGCTGTTACTCGGTTCCTGTTACATGAAGTATGCCTTAAGCCATGAGGTAATAGGATGCATCATTTTCGATTTAGTGCGCCAACCTCATGTTTCCAAACAGCCCAAGTGATCGATATGGGAGGCATTTTGCGCCAAACGGAAAGGGAGACCTTTGATGGACGTGGTGCTGCAATCTGCTGGTAGAGTTCGGCAAGGCTTCGACTACATGAGCCAGGGGCAAAGCTCTCCAGAACAACAACTATGGCCGTGTCGCCTTGAATGCATATATAAACTCAAAAAAACGACGGTACATAAGGCTGAGGACGCATGCATATAATTGCGTTGGCCACATGATGTCGGATTGGTACTAAACTCACCATCGCAGTCAGCTTTCGTCCCTAGACAGTTCTATCTCGCAGTGCACAGTTCACCCAACCATCTATCATCACCTCCACCTTGGACGGCGCACATCGATGCCAAATATGCCGGGCCCGAAACAGTCATCACTGCGACGGCGACTCGCCTGGTACCGACATGGCCGAAGCCCTCAACTAGAGGATGATGAACAACCCCTTCTTCCGCCAGCAGCGTCTAGTCTTAGTGTGGGAGCCTCTTCGGGCTTCGATTCTTCGCTCTCCTGCCTCGACACTTTCAAGCTTGGCACTGAGACAACTACACTCCTGCCATCATCTACACCAGGCCATGCCGAGAAGCCGGCTACGCACTCACAACCACCAGAATCCCATCCATACCCAGACTCTAGTCTTGTCTCCCAGCATTGCACACCATGCCAACGGGCGAGATCGTCTCCCGGGTATAGCGAGCGAGTTGCAAAGCCGATGGAACGTCTGTATTGCGTGGGATGCCAGTGCGAACATCCTGCCATACTATTTTCCCACTCGTCCCGCAGCAACAAGTTCGAGTCCAGGTCATGCATTGGCCACGAGGGGTTCTATACTGTCTGCCCCCATCTGAGATTCTCTCTGGAAGATATCGAGTCATGGAAAGCTACGGGGGAAAGTATGGAACTCCGTTGTCACTAAGCCGCCTGCCCGTGTCCTGGCACCGCCGTTGAGTATCATGCTAGCAAGGGCAGCATATTTCCTGATGATGTCCAGGTTTCATGGACTGCAACGCTCGATGATACCACAAGCAGTGATACCTCATGGGAGCGCTGCATAGCAAAAATCGATCAACTGCATACGTCCTATCCGGCGTTATTCTGCCCATCCTTCCAAGTCACGCCTGATGGCCTATTCCAGCGGGAGCATTTCGAAGACGACTGGATGGGGAACGGGCCAGAAGACCTCGGCTGCGTGTGCTTCTGCGGGTTTGGCATACACTATGATACAATCGGCCAACGCGACCAAAGACTCCACGCGTCCTGCACCATGTCCTTGGAGCATAACCGACAGTTCCCAATGCCAGAACGCTGGATCAAGCTGATAGACCCAGACAGCTATGGCCATTTTTCCGATCCAGATACGGAGCATATTGCCTGGTGTCGGGATCGGTCCTGTGCAACGACACGCCAGCTGACCAAGTTTAATGCCATGGTTTATATGGGTGGAAAATATGAGGCCAAAATTTTCCGTGATGGAACTAGTGATGGGGTAAAAAGGCTGGATGAAATGGCGGACCTGTATGTTTATTATCTTAGCTGAGCAGCTAGTTCAGCCTCAACCCGGTGCCATCAAGTCAGGACTCAATCTCAAGGGCTTGTTGGTACAAGCACCAGAAATACGTTAACAGACAAACGTATTTGCATGGAATATTATAGATATGCATCACTGTAAAAGAAAATCATTTTGCTGAACGCCCAGTTACATTAGCCTCATGGCTACCTTTCTCTCCACCACAAGAACGTTCTCAACTAGGTGGCGTAAGGACAAGTACTAGGCATTTAGTGCAACTATCGAAGGATGATTCGTAACCACAATGTCCATAGCTACTTCACGGTCGTTGGGTGTAGGAATGTAGGCCCGTGTGGGCTAAGCGAAAGCTACGGAAGGGTATTGATGTTAGCGTGAAGGGGGCCTGTTCGACTGCAGATTTCAACGAAAAGGATAAGAAACTCCCACGTGATGCGAGTGGAGAAGCCAATTCCTATCGATGTGACGCTGTAGCCCCAACGGTTTGCGTGGACAACTCATCTTCCGCTGATCTAATTTCTTGACCGTCTTTTTGTCTACTTAATCTCAGCTCAGGACCCCTTTTGGATTTTTCTTTCAGCATCTTTACGTTTCTTATTCAAACTACAGACACCATGAGCATCACACACACTGTTCTCTTCCAGTTCAAGGCGGACGCCAGCCCAGATGACGTCAAGGAGGTAAGTTTTGACGCGCAATACAGAACGCATAACCGAAATTGGATCCATGCTAACCACAAAATCTGGTCTAGGCCGTTGGAAAGCTGTAATGGAAATCCCGCCCTATGATT
>JAADYS010000997.1:0-12323 GCA_012931995.1 Fusarium albosuccineum
AACGGGATCGTGGTAGAAAGCGGCGCCAAAGGTTGCGTTTGCAGGCTCAAGCACGACAACTCCGAGAAGTTGACAGCTATGAAACCATCCGGCTAGTGAGCCAGGTCCACGACGTGGAGGACGATGCTACCAGCCGTGAGTTAGACTTACCACCGATCCGACATATCCCTTCCTGCCATCAGACTCATGGTCTTCGCATCTCGCTAGACCGTCAACAGGAGCGCTCTCATCGAGGCCATCCTGCCGCCATGTCGGCCGGCAATCAGCACCTACCAGAAACCTCCACCTTTCGAGATTCTTCCACCAGCAACCATACCCCTCCACGAATTTGTTCCCCAACAGCCGCGCCATGGGGTGCTCCGGCGGAGCGTTCTCCGAGAGATACGAGGCGACCGAGTGATGCGTCCGAGGCCGACATTATCTCTACAAAAGCGAGGGGACAATTGGCAGAAGAAGAGTCCGAGGCTGTAGCTATGACTGTTTCTGGTCTTGCGGACGAGGGCGAAGATGTGCAAGCACTAGCGGGCCGTCCACGAAGAGATGCAGCCTTGCCGGAACGTGAACTCGCTCGACACCACGTTCCAGCCTATGATGCCCGTCAACATCCGTCAAGGATACCACAAACTGCGCAGTCACGGAATGATGATTTTTCTCCAGACTAGGTGGATCCAAAAAATCCGTGTCCCGCCCAGGGTGATCAGCGTTTTCTACACGATGATCCGAGTGTGCCTGTTGATTCCTATCAGGCTGATGGTGCGCAACATGCGGCAAGGCATTGTAACAATATTAGTCCCAGCTCCCCAGTTTCTTCTGCAACCCCAGAGCCAGGCCCCGACCCGTTTAATACTAACTATTTATACCGCATCGAGGGCGATGATTCCCGCTCACCTCCGTCCGACCGTTCGATGAGGGAGTGCCCAACGCCCCTAATCGGTGTCGCCGACCGCGTACGGGAAGATCTTCCTTACCTCAGTTGTTTCGTTGAAGCTCTTCGAGCTCAGGAGACACGAAGTGGTTTCGAATTTCTTGAGTCGCAAATCACAACGTATGATCGTATTATTCAAACACTGTTTACTGCCGAGTGTCACTGTAAGCCCCTCCCTCTACCGCATTTTTATGCGCTTGACCCCATGGTCTGACGTGAGGCTTCCTCAGGTTCGGGTTCGCATGAGATTCACGATCACACGCAGGCTCACACCCTTCGAGAAAGGGCACAGTTCCTCCAAAGTTCGTTACCACCTCTCACGACTATCTTTGACGAGCGCTTTGCCCACGAAGCCACTAAGTACCTTCACCAGTGGAAGGAATTTCTTTCTGATGAACCTGCTGAGCCTTTATCTTTCCACAAAACCGAAGCTAGTCTGGAGTATGGCCCAGTCCGCATCGAACGGCGGTGGGACGTCGATAGTATTTGGTTTGGGCCCAAGAGCCTGCAGGCTGTCCGTAAACCCGGCATTTTCCGTTTATCTTTCATGCCGCCGTTCAAACGCAACCTTTCCACGGACCAGGTAATTCGGCCGCATGGCCTCGATCTTGCCACTACTCGACATATTCTATTTGGATCAGTGAACACATCAGGGATTCGCTTTGACGTATATCTGTTCTTCCCCGAGGCCTCCAAAGCGCCTGCATCTCGCAACGGATTGTCTCTGGATCGCCAGAAGGACCTCTATGACAGTATAATCATTCCGGCGGCGTTTAGCAGCATCTCTGATCCTCTCCGCCAAGAGCTTCCTGGGTCGTTTGATAATGCCTATGCAAAGTCTCGTTCCTTTCAGGAGCGGCCCGAGATGGGTCGATGGAGAGCAGGAGATGATAGTAGGGCTTGCCACTTACAATACATGCTGCCGACCGACGATCTCGCGCCGTTTTGGAGTTCAATCGTTCAGAAGGCCGACTCTTTTCTTGTCCGGACCAAGAGTGGAGAAAGTGTCGCATACTTCAAGAATCCACGCTTGCTCTTCCAGTCCCATGGTCTCAAGAACATCTTTGCAACACCAAGCCTTCACGAAACCATGACGCTTGTCCACGACACTATCCTTAGCGGTATGGACCCTAGTAGCCAATGACAATATCAATTGTAGTAGAAATGTTTTTTCTGCCCCACTTTACAGGGGGTAGAGTTGATTGTAGTGACAGGGGTAGAATTGATTTTCTGTCAGCCAATCATCGTTATTTTTATCTACTACGTAATAAGCGCGACACGCTTAACGCGTAAAGTGAGAGAATTGCAGTCGTCATTCGGACTTACGAATTTCCGGCTGGGCGCTGTGGTAACGGACCACACGCCAAAACAAAACAACCAAACCATCGCATCTAAAGCGATTGATCTCGCGCCGTCTCATCCTGCGCAAATCGAACAATAAGCACGGCTATTACTCGTTAAGTAATGCCATCGAATTTCATTTCCGCCTCTGGACATGGATTCTGTCGTTATCCAGGCGTGGGTTGAGGAAGTGAAAGCCTGCCCCCTAATAAACCATCCTGTCGACATAACACTCACAATCGATCCATTGCTTAAAAATCTGCCTCGACGTCGCCTTTCTGATGAGATGTCGAGCCCATCGAAACGTCAGCGAATGAGTGAACACTCCGATTTCTACCTAGACCCCGACGAGACTCTAACACGTCCCCGACCGCAGTTATTGCGACAAGACAGTGATGGAGCCGTCTTTGACGATCCAGCCATCCGAATAGCCACTTCAACATGCTCAACGTCCTCTTTTACTGCAGTTCTAGCAAGCAGAGCCGCTTTTTCAGCTCCCACAACGGCTCAACAAGCCTCGACAGACACCTCACATTCTACGGCGCGATCGCGAAGTACATCTCCAACGAAGCGATTCCAAAAGACGGCCAGCCTGTTAAACCTGGTGCGACCCGTTCGTTTCACGAAAGAGCGTGACCTTGGAAGTGTCCTTTCGGACGACGCTCAAATGCTTTTCGAGGCTCTCTCTGCAGTCGAGGCAAAAGAGGAGATTCTGCCAGCGACTCTTCGAGGGTGTTCCGATTTTCGAGATACGAGAATTCGCGGCTTCATGTGGAAATCCACACATACTGCTGACCAATCTATTGCAGACAATGAGACAACACTTCTTGATAGCCATGCACGCCTCCGAGGCATTGTTGACGATTCTATTGCTTCATCCAATCTCCATCGATCAGAGGCCGCTTGGAACTGCCTCGTCTACACGCCGCTTCTACGGCATGTAACCTCTCCCTTTGCTTTTCTCGAAGTTGAGCCCATTGCCTCGGCTCAAATCATGCCAGCCTTCCGTCCTTTGTCAAAGGCTGGGGATCAAACTCTATCCCACCCGTCTAGCACCAGTCTATCCAGGGCGAGCAGTGCGTCTGGGCAGGATTTGGGGACTCATCAAACTCGGCCGAGTTCTGTTGTATCGTCAGTCTATAAGATGGTCGACTTTGCTGTGGTCCTTTGTCCCGAAAAGGAACTTCAGAATCTCATCGACACATTCTTGGATAAGCAGCCGCACACAATGGCTACGATCAACCAAACTATATACGAACCTCTCCGCACCCGACCAGCTCCTATTTTCATCGAGACCAAGACCTCATCTGGCAACATGGACACTGCCAACGTTCAGCTTGGCGTCTGGGTCGCTGCGTGGCATGAGCGTATGTGCGGTATCATTGCGCTCGGGGGAGGGGCAGACAAGATGATCACGATCCCCGTTATTCAGGTGGTTGGTAGTGTCTGGACCCTCCTGTTTGTCATGGACGCAGGCGCGGAAATAGTAAGTTGCTTTGCACGTATGTCGATTTGAGTATCTAACAATGGAAAATAAGCGCGTGCTCGATGGGAACTTTCGGATAGGTGATACCGACAGCATTTTTGGCATTTACCAGTTGCAAGCTGCCATGTCCGCGCTTGCCGACTGGACCAAGGACACGTTTCAGCCTTGGTTTACTGCAATTCTGACTCGCGCAACTGGATTACAGCTCTAAGAGTGACAGAAAGAGCCAGCGTCAATTAACAAGCGAAAGAGGCACCGTGGTTATCATATGGAGTTTGTTTGTATCTCAATGAGCATCTCGGTATATAGCCCCTCCATGAGACCAATCTGCAATCTGTCCATGTGCGCATCACATGGACCAACTGTTCAAGTCGCGGATTCCTCTGGCTAACAAACAGCCTATGGCTTCAACCAGGAAACTTCAGAGAGTTCTGCGCCAGTCACTGGACAAGAATGAAAATACCTTAATCACTTTCCTTAAACTATTACAGTCCGAGCACAGCACGACGGAGAGACGGCTAGTACTCAAGCTCAGCACCACAGCGTGCTTTACCAAGGCGAGGTATACCTGACGCGTCAGTCCTCGTCCTCCATGACCTATTTTTGACGATTCAGCCACCGCTCACCAAGCCTTCACTGGGTCATCGCCTCATTGACTTGGCTGTTCTCTTGAATTCTCCTTGGTCTGAAGAACCCGATCAGCAGCTGCACTGAGAGTTATTCGATATGATATCTGGCATGAAACAATCCCGAAGTAGATTTGGGATACCGACACGAGCTTTGAGAGAGATGTGGGCTACTGAAGGGCACAACCTTCTATGTCGGACGATCAATACCAACGAGACACTTGCAGTGCAGTATGAACTTTCTTGCGTCCGGGCGCCCTGTAGAGTCGAGACAATACCAAGACATTTCGGGCCATATTATATTCTCCATCTTGATGTACATCACCACGGATAAAACGCCTTCTTTATCCGACTTGCTCCCAATATGTCCAGCCTATTGTAACTTAAGGTTCTTGATCTCAATTCATCCAACAACCGAAGGAGGGGTATTGGTACATCTTTTGAAAGACCCAAGCTCGGTTTTACCTCAAACTTGAAAGAGATTTATTGTCTCCTGCAGGGCTTATGATGCCTGAAGAAAATTTATCATTACAAGTTATTGTGAATAGATGGCATGGCATAAGCCGATTGATCGGCTCGATTGCTAAAATGGGAGAAAAATTACTGGATGATGGTTCTACAGGGAGATAGTCAAAGTAAGTCCAGCCTACACGCCTCTTATTTCTCCTCAAAGACAAAAGCTAGAAACGGCTATAGTTTGGGAAATATTGCTCTCATTCGAAGCATCACTCGAGCGCCCTGTTGCCAGCTTCCAAAGCTCTCAGGCCTTTAGCTTCGACGCGGAGCGGCGAACCAGGGACCCTGATGGGATGATCGACGTTGTCTCCTCTCGGGGGAAAGAGAAAACTGCGTCGATCCATTGCCGTCCTTTGGTTTTGATGAAAACCCTTGTCAAAGACTCCATTGACGGCTTGTTTGACCGGCTGCAGCCACAACAGCCCCGTCCTGGGGGTCGAGTCTTACAAGTGGGGCGGATATGAGCACACCTCAGATAGGTGCCTAATTACAGGCAGCAGATCAAGTCATGGTGGGCACACATGGCAAGACGCAATTGCCTGGAAAGAAGACGCATGAGAAATTGAGGTTGGGCAATGAGGGGAGAAACTGTCGACTCACAGCAAAGTGTGACCGGACTGGGAATGATTGGCCGTGGTATCTTGCTCAAGTCCGTCGCTTACCCCGCACACCATGTCAGATCAAATCGTGGTAGGGCAGAACCGGCCCGCCCCGCGCCAATCGCTTAGAGCTGACGAGATGATCTGCGTTACCTATTCGCCCTTAGAGGAAACACTTGCTGTTGCATTGCAGGTGGCTGTAACCGACCTTCTTGTCTTACCTCACACGATACGAAGACCCATTTGTTGCTTGTCTACCGGCAGCAGCCAAGGCGAATAAAACTGGCAGGATGCGGTGTTTTCTTAGCCAATATTGCCGGAAATGCATTGACCCATTGCTGCCTGATGCTCAAACCTGCAGCAACGCAAAAGAGTCATGCACTTTGCCGTCAGAACTGCACGTTGCCTTGGTCGAGCTGAGGTGGCTTACTGGGGGGTTGCGGGGGGGTACTTGATGGAGGAATGAGGCCAGACGGTAAGTGGGCCCCAGATCACAACAGCGCCTCGGCGATTACTTTTACAAATAGATAGTCTTATCCACTTCTCAGACCGAGGTAAAAAAAAACAAATCGTAAAGGTTTAGTAAGTTCGGTCTTTCTCACCAATCCTTAAAAATAGCTCTACATGTTTTACTACATTGATAGCCCGATTAGAAAAAATGAGAATGCTAGACCCGACGAAGCTCCCTCTCCTAAATCTCTGTCTAGTATGCGCGAACGTCTTTACTGAACTTGACGACGCCTCTACCAGTGGGGGTATCCATCGGCGCATATGGCATGAAGGAAACGAATACACATATACGAGGATTAGACGAGAAGTTGAAGAAGCCGCCGTCTTAGGCTGCCTGTTTTGTGATATCATCTACGCTGATCGGCGTTATAAAGAGAAGCCAATGGGCAAGAGTGTTTCTCAAATTGGTAATATCTTTCGCTTGAAGAGTCCCCGGCCGCATTGGTTTCCGGAGCGGGACGAGGAGCTCTGCTTTCGAATTAAATACAACTCAGGCCGGTCCGAACTGGCCGTTACACTAGAAAGCAAGGGGCCCGCCCGGACTATTCTTGAGGGAGCCCAACTCTCTTATCACTGGGATCTATATTCTATGAAAGGCGAGCATAACACAGTTATTATAGACTCACTATGAAGCAAGCTGGAGTGGCTGACAACAAGCAGGCAATCCAGCGGCCCAGGTTATTCGGCAAGAAGCGGTCATAATGGACCCTGGAGCTCCTACATTTTTTGCAGAAGTCAGAGAGTGGATGAATAACTGCTTCAACAGTCACGACGAGTGTGGCCAAAATGGGCTTGTCAAGCTGCCTGCAAGACTTATCCAAATATCTCCACCGGGCTTCCCCGAATGGGCAAAACTTTCTGATTCCCATGGCATGGAGGGTCAGTACTGTGCACTCAGTTACTGCTGGGGCGGGGACCAGGAACACAAGACGCTCAGCTCCAGGTTCGAACAGTACAGGAAAGAGTTACCCTGTGAACGTCTCCCAAAGACAATCATCGATGCATTTCAGGTGGCTCGAAACATGAATATGGAATACATCTGGATCGACTCTCTCTGCATCATCCAGGATGATGAGGAAGACAAGCAGAGAGAAATAGCCAAAATGATGGACATTTATCGAGATGCCCAATTCACAATATCAGCTGCTAGTGCATCAAAAGTCGGTAGAGGCTTTCTTCTCGATCCCCTCGAGTCTAGGACTGGGTTGTATTATCATCCTCTACATATCAACAAAGATCAGATCGGCATGGCTATTATCACACCCCAGGCATCTCACCGCATAGAACCCCTTAACAAGCGAGGTTGGACCCTCCAGGAATCTCTACTGACTCCGCGTTTGCTTGTTTTCACCGATCTCATGGCAGTATTGAAGTGCCAGAGAGGATTTCAACCAAATGGCCTTGTTCCTATATGCCGCAACATCTTCCAGAGCCGAGACAGCCAAGCATCTGATGCTTGGGAGAGTTGGTACGAGAGCTTGGGCTATGTTCAGTTACCATCAGAGAGCTTTCGGAATTGCCCCGTTCTACCAGCCCCAGGTGTCTTACAAAACGATTTGTTGCACAATTGGCACTCCGTTGTGGAGCAGTACACAAGACGGCACCTCACGGAAAACCGTGATCGGCTCCCCGCTCTCTCCGCCATCGCTAGAGCTTTCGCGCCGCTAATTTATTGCCCGTACTATGCCGGGCTGTGGGATAAAACTATGGTTTACGATCTCACTTGGAGCGTCGACGAGACCTCCTGTGGACCTAGATTTCAAAGTGCTGGGCCGTCCTGGTCTTGGGCCACGTGTGGTGGAAAACCGTGTGTTTATCGGTTTTCCGAAGACATCATCCGAGCAAAAATTGTCTCATGCAAGATCACGCCTGTGTCTCAAAGCAATCCATATGGGGAGGTGCTCGCTGGCGAGCTTGTGCTTCGAGGATATTTGCAGCAGGCTTGGGTCATTACAGGGACTGCATTCAGCCAATTGTTTGACAAAGACGGGAACAAGTATCCGGCGTCATGCTTTATGAGTGACGACATATCGTCTCCTCCCTTGGATCCTCTCCAGGCATGTAAAGATGATCATATCGAGGCATGGTGCCTCGTGCTTATGGAAAATCCTGGAGGTGCCTGGCGGACTGGGAAGAATAAGCCAGAGAGCAATGCGTGCACAATGATGGTCCTTAAGAAAGTCACAGAGGAGGAAAACGTATACAGGCGGATAGGCATCGCTGATGCCGAGGCGGAGCAACCGCCATATTGGTGGGAGGATAACGGTCAGTCAACAATTGTAGTGATTTAATCGACTCACAAAGTCCGACACGGCGTAGACAGGTGGGAAGAGAGGGCAAAGGGGCCAGATCTGGGTGCAGGGCCATTTTATTCCAGGTCCTTCGTTACTTGACAGGCCATAACTTCAAGACTACACTTCTCCACGAGAATGGCGTAAATCAATCAGCTACGCCCAATGTCATCATAAGGTTGTTTAAATGTTGTCTTTGCCTGGTAGAGCGCGTATTGACCGATTTAATGCGGACTTGCGCACGGACACGATGGCGCGGATCCGCACCAACTCCAGCCATCGCTCCTCTATGCATACGAATGGGCGCCAACTCGATGGCATGAGTTTCTGCACCAGGCAAGCAAAATAGGGGCTTAAAATGCGAAAGACCCGCGGTCGACAAATCAGCGACTAATGGAACAAGAAAACATTGCGGTCATTACCTGAAGATCTCAACAAGACAAAGTGTCGATGAAAAAAAAAAAAAAAAAACCTGAACAGCACCCAAATCTCTGGTTAGGTTATGAATTCCAAATGGCAGATACGTGATAAATTGAACATTCCAACGATTGCTTGATATCCCACACTTGGTCTTCTAAGGCAGTAAAGGGACAGAACAACACCGAAGGAGGGATATTGGTGCATCCCTTTAGGGCATAAGCCCGGTTTTACTACAAAGTTGGAAGAGACTTATTGCCTCCTGTGGGACTCGACACATCTCTTATGGTTCATATTTCATTGTAACAGCTGGCATGAGCTCCTTGATCAGCTCGATTTTTAGAAAGGAAGAGAGATTACTGCAAAGTCACCCTACTGGGAGATGATCAAATTAAACCCGGCTTACACGCATCTTGTTTCTAGTCAAAGAGAAAACCCGGAAACTGCCTTGGCTTACAAGTCATTGCCCCTACATTCGTACCGTCACTCAAGTACCCTTTTGCTGCCTTCCAAAGCTCGGGGACCACGGGCCTTGAGATGATCTACGTTATCTCCTTTCCGGGGAAAGAGAAACCTGCGTAGATTTATTACCGTTTCTGGCTTGGATGGAAATCTCTGTCGAAGCCCCTATAAGCTTGCTTGAGCGGATGCAGCCACAATACGCCTGTCGTAGGGCCCGAGTCTTTCGGGCGGGGCGAATATGGGCACACTATTGCAGATGTTGGTTGTAACTGACTTTCCAGTCTTACCGGTACCGCACACGAGGATATGGTGCTTTCTCAGCCAAAGTTTCCGGAAATGCACTGATTCATTGCTGCCTGATGCTCAAGCCCGCACCAACACCAAAGCAGTCGTGCACATTACCGTCCGAACTGCACCTGGCCTTGGTCGAGCTCAGGTGGCTTCCTGGGTGGCCGTGGGGGCGCGTGATCGGCTGTGCCACGTAGCCTGCATTTGAGGGGCCCAAGCGGTGGCCAAAGATCAGACAACGCTCTTTGTGTTACTCAAGACGTGCATCCTGATAGAACACTGGATCCGGGAGGGGAGACCATTCCGTCGTTATTGCAGCCTGACAGCTCTTGGTGTTGTGGATCTGTCAAATGTGATGATCATTACCCCTTTTTTATCTGTGTGAGCTCGGTGAGCCCTCGGCAAAAAGGGGAGGGGCAGAGGTTGCGCTTGCCTAATCAGGCTTAGTGCCGGAAGAAGAGCGTCATGTGACCACCTAGAAGGCTGCCATATTTAAGAGGATCACTCTCTGTGGTACAGAGGACGTAGTAATGAGACCAGACGGCAGGTGAGGCACGGACGAGCAGCGTGTCCGCGATTACGTTTTCGAAAATCAGCCTATATATGGCGCTTGTCTTAATATATGATTCTTACCTTGTACGTTCAACCATTCAGCTTTAGGCATGATCATAGTGGAAGATGCCTAAATACGTTATTGATAGTTTGATTTCGGCTAAAAATATTGTCTAGGACGCCCTAAATGTTCGAGTTAGATCGCCAAGAACTTCTGGAGTCAAGTCTCTGGAAACCACGTGATAAGTGTCTGGGCTACGTAGAAGCGGGTGATTATTATGATGCTGGTATGGCTACCCCATCGACTTTGGTGTTAATCATGTGGCCTCGGTTCATAGTTTAAAGCTAAGCGACTCTCTTAGAAGGCATGACTCGATCACCATATTATAAGAGTGATTATTTGCAGGACGCCGAGGTAGACGACTGGTTATCTCAAAGTGGTCGATTCGCAACTGGCGCACGATGTTCCATCCGTGTGTTGATGTGTGAGCGACTGGACTTCGAGCGACTTGGCTTTGCCATGAGCAAACGTTCATTCTTATTAGCAGAGACTACGTTTGGCTTGCCACCCGAAGCGCTGCCGATCCTGAATCTCCATCGAGGACAGTATTACTATAATATCATGTGGAATGATGGCGACGACAATGAGTCGATGAGCTCTATTGGTAAGCCATTGGACCTGTGTTGCACTATACACGATGACATTGATGCGTATTCCAGCCGTCACAATCAAGGTCCCACAAATGTTTAAATTAGGAAACTTCGGACTTACGCTCACCCATGTCTTCCAAAGCGGCACCACGATGGCCCTCATACATGGGTGGAATATATGGACGAACACACTCAGCGACGGAAATTGCACGGAACCTCACCATGTGAGAATTGAGAGGCTGGTCAAATCTACACACTCTCTTTGGACTCATCCACTGCTATTGCCGCTAGTTTTCCTACTTGAACACCTGTCGAGAGCCGATATGCAAAGTAGCAAACTATCTGGAGAGGTGCAAACTATTGAGAGAAATCTTGGTATCGAACGTACTGGGCGACTTACCATGGCTGAGATTGGCGTCACGGATCAAATGAAGCAGCTTTTCGGGCAAGAAGAAAAAAGAATAGGGCTGATGTCCAAACTGATTTCAGCAGCGACGGATGTATCCAATGTGACGAGGGTTCTGAAGTGGGACAAAGACTGCATCCAGTTTCTTCACCAAGTCAAAGACCAAATCGACAAACACCACGGCCGAAGTGACATCACTCTGGACTCAGAGATGTCTAGCCTGATACAATTCATGTATTGCCATGTTGAATCAGCTGGAAATTTTACTGGTTTCATGCACTCAAGGCTGGAAACAGAATTGAATGTGGTTCGTGAAAACCCCTTACTTGACATAAAGCAAAGAGTATGCTGATTTAAGGACGTTTCCTTAGCTATATAATCTTATCGCACATACTAATGCTGAGCTTAATCTCAGGATAGCGTCTACGACTGGTCTGGACAGTGCGGCCATGAAGACACTCACCTTTGTTACGATAGCCTTTCTTCCTGCAACTTTCATTGCTGTCAGTTCGTTTCTCACTATTACAACGTCTCTTTGAGCTAATCCTTCCAAGACTCTTTTCAGTATGCCAATGTTTGACTGGGAGTCAGACGACAAGAAGACGATCTCCCCGAACTTTTGGATTTACTGGGTAGTCAGCGTCCCCTTGACCTTAATCACGGCGGGTGGTTGGAGAGTATGGTGGCACTATCAGAAGATGTACCACGCTAGTGTGTTTCAGGGTGGAGATCAAGGTGATAGATAGCTTCCATCTGCTCATAGCATGACTTTCAAGTAGCAGCTTTTCATAGGTTAGGTCCAAGAACGGCAAATAACTCACAAATCCTACTACTACTACTACTACTACTACTGTACGCAGTCGTGCTGGTAATTCGTTCAATTACATAGAAACGGGCCCGTGCACGTTGCTGGGTCGTCCGTGCACGCGCCGCACCTTCTTTCATTTCAGTCCCCTCTACTACTGCCGCGTGTTTAGATATTCCTCTATCATTGTTCAACCCTACCTGCCCTAATGATCTTTGACAGTGGTTAGATAAGCCCGGCTTGCGCTATAGTCGGCCAGAGCATGCTAGGTCCCGAGGCTTATTAAGTTAAGGGATTTCTATTGATAACCTCTTGTTGCTAATTTCACGCAAGTATTCCCCGACTTCTAATAAAAGCATCTGTTGGAGGGTCTCACACAGCTGTGCGTTAATGTCAAAAACAAGGGTCTCTCTGCGAGGGTATATTTATCAATAGTTGCTTGCCTTCT
>JAADYS010000998.1:0-18411 GCA_012931995.1 Fusarium albosuccineum
TTCGTCAAGTTTTAGCATGTTGGATCAGTTAGGATGAGTAAGGTGTGTTGCTTGCAGGAGGTGTGAGACAAGGGAAAAGGAGGAGAAAAAAGGCGAAAAGTTGATGAAAAGGAGAGGGTGAAAGAGGGGGGGATAGCGGGGGGGGAGGGGGACTGTTTGGCCTTCTTGTGGTGCTATTGTTTGGTGAAGGCTTTGTTAGCAGTGAATCACGGCCACTCGCAAGGCAGCCTCTCCTTGTGACTTCTCTCTTGCTCTTCCCGCTTCATAAACTCGCCCTCTCGCACCCTGCCTTTTCTCTTTACTTGCTTGCCTTTATGATCAATTGAGCCACCATGTTTTCGAATTCCGATACTACTGAGTTGCTGGGGCGCAAGCCTCGCAGTGCGCTTCCTAATATCAAGGCTCTCGCCACTTCTAAGCTTGAAGACAAGGACTTCTCGAAGGGCTTGCCTTCTGCCTGGCGCGGTCGCGACGGAATCTTCATCACCCATGAGGACGCTCGGATCCAGGATTACCGCGCTGTATGGTTTCCCTTCCCGTCTTCTCCGTCATGTCCTTCGCTAACCTTCTGATCATATATGTCCAATCGTGCCTCAACGTCTGGCTTTGTTCTCGCCGAGCTCTAGACTGAGATTGCTACCCTCTTTGTGTCGAACTTGCCTTTCACGACGGCCAAGGCCAGAACGGTCAGAGTGACAACCCAAAGGACGTCGCCATCTACTTCTCCAGCAACGTCAACCGCCCCGACGCCGTGATGAGGGACATCATCGCATTCAATCACTTACTTCCACCGTCACCTGGAACGAGGAACACGTTCTCTACCCGTTTTACCCCTGTATCTCGCTCAGGGGGGTTATGGGCGGGAAATACGCCAACTGCGTGTGGCACTCTACGCCGTGTGAGTGGGAGTTTCTCTCGGGGTACCAGCCCCGATCTGCAACTGAAGGGCCTGGCCTGTGGCCACTGAAGGGCCAGACTGCCCGCCTGGGTTGTCTTCTTCGTATGAAGTTGATCAGTTGAATCGCAACTCCTGCCCTCGAATTACCTGCAGGTTTCCTTCGGGATCTGACGCTACGGACGCTGCAGCTCTTCAGGCAGCAAACCAAACGGCAGTTGCGGAGGGAAAAACCAACGTTACGGGATGAGTACTTCTTGGCAGTCTGTGGGGTGTTGGTTTCTAGATTGGCTATTTCCTTTTTTGAGACTGCTATTAGTTAGACTGCCTTCTGCCTTTCAGGCCGTGCTAGAAGCTATTTGGCAAACCAGCCTCGTGAGTGGCTAAAGTCTGCCTAGATGCACACATGTTGCAGGGTGAAGTTTCAACTCGTGCTGAGAAAGGTGCGGATGACAGAGTCGGGTTGACACACTTGCGAGAGGAACCAGCACAGGAAATCGTTGGGTTTTTCCCCCTTGCCGTTTGGAAAGGCCAGTTCGACGTGCAAGTCCCTCTCAGTCCAGAGCTCTCCGTGAGCAGATCCAAACGTGAAAGCACGATTGGAACTAAATGATCAAATGGTTACCCCGATGCATTCGACCAAATAATAGTACTACATCGCGAAAGGGAAGGTGAGGGCACTTACGTCTGTGCGCCCACTGCCCGGATATATCCCGTCAATTGCTCTCTGCCGGCGGAAGACGCTGTGTACTTTCCTCGGCCGAGCCGGGCACCCTCGGAAGCTGGCCAGATGAGGACCTAAGCAGTTGATGCGCTAATTCGATGCAGCACAGTCGTCTACGCCGTGTCTAGTCTTGCCGCAGCGTTGGCAGACTGGCTGCCTGTGGCAGTTGCGGGCAAAATGGTAGTCCTAGCATGTTTCACATTGTCTAAAGCGGTCAGTTTTATCGAGAGGTCCAGCCGCATGGCTGCCAAAGAGAGACCAGCATCTCTTTGTAGGCCTCAAGAAGGACACAAGTAAGGTATTAGTCAAGGGGTGGTCTGAAACTTGTCGCACAGGACATACACTAACAAGCTTGAGTCTGGTCTGAATTTCTATCTCGTCGCTGATAACACTGTCGCTGTCCACCTCGTTACCACGAAAGTCAGTCAGTTTTGTGGGAAAGTCTAAGACCACATAGGTAAACCTTTCCTCGTTCGTTTCTACTGTTGTAGCCCCAATTCAGCTGCCCACTCGGCCTGCTTTTCTACGAGGAAGTCGCGAGTCTCAGGGTCGGCAGTCTGGATGGCCCATCCCGACCCGACTTGATTTACTTGTCCATCTGGTCTCAAACGGCACAAAGTTTCCGCCGGATAAGAGTCCAGATCGCATGACTACTCTGAGCCCGGGCCGGAGCTTCGGCTTCTGACGGATGAAGACCGAAGGTTATATGATGTAACACCGACGGGGGTGTTGACAGCCGCCGGACTGTTCTGCAACACTGAGATCAGCGGGAATGTAGGTCCCTAGATCTAAGGGTTCGTTCCGTCATTGGCGAGGCCATCGCCGCAGCTTGCAGCTGCGTTTTGCGCAGATTGGGTCGTTTGTTGTGCACTTATTAAGGAATTAGGTGTAGATAGGGCCATTTTCTTAACACTTGTATGCCAAGAAAGTGTGATGACAAAGGATAGTGTGAATCCTCATGAATGTTATTTTACCTATTAAAAGAAATGCTCGAGGCTCTTTTGAGGCGGATGACGTTCATCATAGCATCAAAGAAGCCGCTACTTTGCTGCGGCTGGAAAGGCTTATGCGCCTGATGCGAAACACTGCTTAGATCCGAGTCCGTGCCAGGTCTCAACTGGGACTTGGCTTAATGGGGGTTGTTGTAGCTACTTGTAAGTTGTGCTGTACGCGCTAGTCATCATTAGATACTGGAGTGCAGTTGAGGCATGTCAGAAGTAACTTAGCAATACCGGGCAACGTTCTGACTCTCCTATTCATGCTCTTCTACTTCACGGGCGAGCTTAACGAAGCCGATATTGACCAGTGTTGCAATGCATATATGGCCTATTTACCTCGGTGCCTAATGTAACGTTTTTGCCTTGGTATAGTGGTCAATTTTAGTGCGACAACAAGTCTTTACTGACCGGTACGCCTCAATAATCAGGGACAAGTATCACGGACAGATATATGCCGCCCCAATCTAGCCTCGAGACATTGACAGTACCCCCAGTTAGATGGCACCTACTTAAGTGTCGGGTTGTGGTGTTGATATCCCAACCGTGGATTCAGTATATCAAGGCAATTACTAACAATACAATGCCGCGTTCCCTAACCTCGATGTCTACAAATAAGGCAAAATCACCGCAGAGACAAGCAAAGAGCTGCACATGGTGATAGTACATGGGCATTTTCTTCTGCATACTCAGGTAGCTCGATGGTAAGACCTGGTAGAAGCCATCTGAGCTGATGACAAAATGGTGGTAGTGGATACCCGTTGCACACTCACTGGAACAAAGGTATGTATGGTACATGAGGAAGCAACCAATCATTTGAGAAGGTAAGCTATCTGCCCTGGGAAGTACATGCAATCATCTACAGAAGTACTAAAGGCATATCATACAGTACTCTGATAAGCAACCTCTGATATCGACTACCCTTGCCAATCAAAGACATCGCAATCCGGCATCGCCAGTAATAACAAACGTGTGGTCTGTGCTGACCATAGAAAAAACATCACAATCTCTACGTTAAACCAAGCATCGGGCTCCTCTCCCGCCTCCAGTACATCCTAGTTATCCGCAATGTCTAGTTGCAAGTTCGTCAGTAGACTATTTCCTGCCAAAGTTTGACCGAGAACCGCGCCCCGTTGTCGATTGCGCGCCCGGATCACTGCCTCGGCGTCGTTGTCGCCACGGAAGAGGTCAAACACGTAGACGGGGCGCGATTGGCCTTCCCGATGAAGCCGACCGATGGCCTGATGCGTGGTGGATGGCACCCAGGGCTCGCCAAACTTGACCATGATATTGCAGAATACCAAATTGTTGACCCCAGCGCCCAGAGCAGCGAATGTCGTAACCAGGACCATAGACTTGGTCAGTGAACAACCAGACGCCTTCCCCGCGAGGCGGCCGATGATTACATCCCTGTCTCCCGGACTTTGACCTGCAGCAAGCAACGTAACATCGGCGAAAGACGCACATTTCACCTTGAGGAATGCGTATGCAGCGGCGGCGGTAGCGGGAAATGAGGCGAATAGGAGGATGTGGAAGGGGCCTTGATCAGAGTAGGTCCTGCTGCCATGGCGGACTGTGCCACTGGAAGCATCACGGACGATGGCCGCCAGTCGAGTGAACATGGCGTCTTGTTGGACATAATCATCAACGTGTCGGATATACAAGCTCGATGCGTCGCGCCTTAGGTCTGTCCACACCTGCTGAGACATCCAGGGAAAGTCCGGGTTACTTCGGAGCAGTGGCCACAGCCCTGGACAATGAGCACCACGCATGAGCAGGGTTATGGAAGCCATCTTGTTGAAGCCATCGAATGTGACGGGGTTCAAAGGGCGGCTCTCTACCTGCAACTGTAATTCATCGCGAGCTTTCCGAACGAGGTTTCGATAATCAGCTTGCCACTGGCCGGGAGTCGAAAAGTTCATCGAGAGTAAGGTATAAGGGAGGAGATGTCTCCCTATCCTTGAGCTCCCAAGGATGGGGCTTCCACGAGCACGTGCCGTCATCCAAGATGAGATCAGTCGCGCACCAGAGACGACGGCTTCCGGAACTTGGTTATCCTGTCGCTCACCACATGCCCGACTCTGTTCCCGGGTGGCAAGCTTCATGGCATGCTCAAAGGCCTGGAACTTTGTTACATCGGTCTCGATCATGTTGTACGTTGGGCAGAGATCTACAGCCTGCCTCTGGAAAGGCGTTCCACTGAGGAAGTATACCCGAGGGCGGGGCTGTGAGTCCGGCTGGGCACGCCTGCAAATGGTCCGGATCGTCTCATTTATGTTGTTATCTTTTCCATAGCAGAGATGATACTCGTCTACCGCAATGCTCCGGGGACTGATGAGGGCTCTCGTCGTGACTGGTCGGGGGCTGAGGTTTTTCGCACGAGGGTTATCTGGTAGGACATACACATTGACCCGCGGGCCTGACCAGGGTGAAGACTGAGCTGACGAGGACTAATCGCGGCTGAGTTTTTCACGGGTCGCGATGACCACCATCGCTTTCCCCAATGAACATGATGTGTTCGTATGAGCAAAGGGGATCTCGTCGAGGGGCTGGATGACCTTACCGAGGAAGTGATCGAAGTCAACAAGAGGTTCCTGCCTGTTCATCGTGGCATAGACTGAGTTGTCTAGCTTTAGCGTGACCTGTGTGCGTAGATGCTCGATCCCACGCCGAGGTGACGCGGGGTGAATCGGAACCAATACATTGCCCTCGCCGATCGTATATCCGTGCAGGAGAGTGCACCCATCCAAGGGATGGTCTCGCTCCTCGATGAATGTCTGAACGTAGGCTTTAAACTCTCGGCACCACCCCCCTTCGAGCGATTTGGGGACAATTTGAAGATCGAAGCCACGCGCCGTCTGCTGCTGGTACTCGGTGAGGGGATTGTCTTGCTCACATAGACACTGAATTCCGAAGGAGTCTCCGAGAGGGCAGCGGGCGCTGCCGTCAACGTGTGATTCGGAGAGGTGGAGATGGGGATGTGAAGTAATGTGGTCTTTCATCAATTGAGCGTACCGAGTGACCACGAACAGAGCAAACATTGCGATTGTTTTCCCTCCTCCTACATCGTCCGCCAAATAGTGCCCATGAACACTGGGTTCACGTCGCACGCCCATGATGACCCTGAAGAGGAACGCTAACTGTGGGAGCCGTAGTGGCTTTGAAGTGCCACAAAGTTGCTTCTCCGTATCGACGGCAATAGTGGCTTCGTCTAGACAGAACAGCCTCGAGAACGCGGGAAGGTCTTCGACAGGCAAAGAATTAACCTGCAGTAGCTGACCCATAAGCCCTTGTTTGGTGACGGCATCCGTCGAAACTTCTGACTGGACCTCGATGATATCGTCCGTGGCTTCCTCGGCGCCAATGTCAGAATCGTCGGAAAGTGTGATACATTCTGGGTCCCGGAGTGCTCCGCTGGTGCCGGCTTCCTGTCCTGAAAGAGGATGACTGCTAGCCTCTTCGGAAGCCGCATCGCTCTCTTCAGCATCGCTGCGACTCGCCGCTGCACCATCTTGAAGAGGCTCCATAAGAGCCTGCGCCTCTTCTATGATAGGGATCTCAAGGTCTGGGGTTTGGTCCCCAGGTGGGAGCCGCAAAAGCTGTACGGGGCCATCTCTGTCAATATCGTACTGACCAGCTTCCACCTAGGTGCTGATCTGCTTGAGACAATGCTGGAAGCTAGGCTCATCACTAAAAGGCAGGTTCCTCAATGACGAATGGATCGGGTTATTGGACTGCTTGAGGCGTATGCTCAATATAGCTTGACTTCTCTTAGGCAGTGTTGGATCATGAGGGAGCGCATCCATGAGCTGCTCGTAGCAATAAAGAGTATGAGATTCCCGATGTATCGGTGATTCCGCCAAACCCGGCAGGGTCTCAGCACGTCGGAAACAGGAGAGTGAGAGGAGCCTGTCGCATTTGGGAGGAGGGGTCGGCGTGGGGAGCGAAATTATGATATTGTCGAGGGAGCCATCCAACCCAGGCGGGAGCATCGCCATGGTGAACGAGCCTCTAGTGATCGAGAGGATGAATGTGAGACTTTTGGCAGTCTTATTGGGACGACAGACACGCAAAATTTCCTCGTTACTGCGCGACTGGGGGTAGATGAAGGGCGTATCGGACTAGGGCAGCCTGGGTAGACATCAAGGTCAGCATTTCGGCCTCAGCTTGCCAGGGCAATAGCGAAAGAAAGGCAACCACCTAGATTGACGGGGACATAGCCAGTCGTGTGCATCAAAATAAAACATAAGGAGTAAAGAACGTACCTTGGTGTTATGTAAAGTGCGCGCAAGGGCAACCCGTGAAGAGACCAGAGAAAGCGCAAGGGCGAATGACAATAAGGTAGGTCGAGATGAACCTGATGAAAATACCAGGGAAAGATCGAGAAGACCCAGACGAGACTACTGTCGCCCTGAGCTAGATGCGGTGAAGGAGCAGTCGAGTACTGCAAGAGCGCGGCCTGGACAGATGTTTGATGATGGTGGTGAAAAGTTAGGGCAAAGTGCATTCACCACCGGCTTAGAGGAGCCAAATTGTGCATCCTAAAATGTGGGGCAGAAGGCAGACTTCGACAGCGCGATGAGAAGATCGATGATTGCATTGATGATGATGTCATTGCTAGCTTTCTGTCTGCCCCTCAACAGCTCAGGTTGAGAGGAGTGGGTATCTACGGTGGGTCCTGCGCTAGTCCTCATGTACCCACAACAGCAGGTGTTCGTTTGGCAAGTTGCAATCAAATCTATGTCTTATCGAAATAAATATATCTGATTGCGAGTACACTATTTTCGTTAAAGAGGAGCTACTGGGTTGACAATAATGGCAGGTTTATTATATCTCTGCTGACAGAAAAAGAGCGTAGGGCTAACACCTCCCGCTACTTGTGGTTTTTAAACTTCACACTGCCCTGTTGCAAATCAATGTACGTGATGAATTTGGGAGGATTGTTCATCAGTCATCCCGATTTTTGACCAAGCATAGAACGACGTAAAAACAGGTCTTGAGAAGTTAGTCGTTTTGGTTTCTCCCCGTTCCCACTTCGCTGATTTAGTTCAAGGGGGTAATAGATAAGCACACAATCTTGAGGTCGGAGTTTTGTGTTTTGAAATGGTATCTGAACTTCTGCAAGGGCCACGTAATAAAGTCACGTCCTTCTGCCTGCCTCTATTGATCCCGAATAACTATTCAAAGGGTTAGGATTGTCCCTTTTTCCTGTAAATTCTCGATATAAGGAGTCTATGGTGGAGATGGTAGAATGACTTCGGCGCACGTACTACCCTAAGGTGCCCCTGTCGAGGGAGGAGCAAAAACGGGAATAACAATTGTTTCAGGTCACGTGTTGCTTATTATGAACGCACCGTTTGGAGACTGCGCCTCAGCGCCACACTCATTCTCGGAACATTGCTCTTCCGTAATGATGTGCCACGTGAGCATTCTAGCGCCGTCGCTACTTAGGCGTGATTCACGGCAGCTTCACAATTCCTTTAACCATCATCATTGATACTCGCCGACGGCATCGCCATAAGATGGCGACTTCTACTTTTCTCGCGCAAAGCGAATATATCGACTCTAGGAACAAACAGGACGGCCAGATTAGGACCGAACTATCGTCAATCAGAGGCTCTATTAGCCACCTGGCAGCCGATGTTAACCACCGCTTCGACGCTATCGACAAACGGTTTGAACAAGTCGACAAGCGTTTCGACACGCTCGAGCTGGAAATGAGCCAGATGTCGGCTCGCTTTCACAACAACACACTCCGACATCCCCATAGCCGCATCAAGCCCGTGGCTTCGTTTCACCCGGACCGAGGCGTCGTCCATCCCAACCTCAGCCTGTTCCCCAAGAACGCCAACGAGTTTTACGCCCTGAGGACTTGCAGCACGCCTCACCAACAGCAGATGCTTCACTACCTCATCAAAATATATGACATCTCCGTTCAGCCATCCAGAGATTCCGACGACGATGAGTGGGATGATGACACCAGCGACGATGTGGACCCATCGTCTATTGTCGACTCTCTTGAGGCCGTCCTGGGCCTTGACGAAGAAAAGTTCATTCGGTTCCGTGAAAGAGCAAGCCAGCGCGCGAGACAAGCTGTGGTAAAACCCGTCAAGAGATATTTTGACGAGGTATATCTCCCAAAGATTTCTCGCAAGAAGTTAGACACCCAAGGGGCCCGAGATCAACCCACCGGCCCCCATCTCGAAACATTCGATCTTTCCCTGCCTGCTCCTGCTGAGAAACGACGGCGACCAGGAAAGATTGTTGGTCGCGCTGCTCCTCACGACCCCTCAAAGACCCGGCCCGAAATTGTTCCTCCCCCGAAAATGTCCACGCCAAGTGAGCTCAGATTTGATGCTGGACTTGAGGAAAAGAAGAGCAGCAGCGAGGAGACTCGGTTGGGCTGGCGCGCGTACTCAGATGCCTCCCAGCCTAGGCTCAAGCTGGAGTCAAGGCTTGCCGAGGAGCGTGTCAGCGACGATGCTACGAATGCCGACACTCTATCAAGAGATTATTCAATATTCCAATCCCGGAGCGATGTGATGGACGGGCGGGCTGATGCTGATGTAGATGAGCGCAGTGAGGGTTGAAGTTGGCCCATGGCTTTCGGTGAATTTGATGGGCCAGCTTTGGCCAACTCGATTGGCCTCGTCCTATTGAGAACGAGGCAGCAAATGCGCTCAATGCTTTTGGTTCTTCAGTGGAGCCACAGTCGATACGACGGCGGCCGATATCCAAGCAAGGAGTAGGGCATTTGGGTAACGTTATGGGGTATATTATCAAGTCTACATGCACCTGAGTCTGCTGATATGGCCAAAGCTGACGTATACAATAAGACCAGGGTACCTACAGAAAAATGACAGGCGGCATGGATTTGATGTCTAGCAGTAAATCCCCTGCATGCATCACCAGGCAATATGCCCTCACCTACACCCCGGTCTATACGGACGTGGGCTAGAGACTGCGTTATGCCCGACTTGCAAGTTTCGTTCAATCTAGCTTCTAAGTCGTGGGGTCTAGACGAGGCTCTGAATGTTCTGCACGCTGCTTTCTGTTAAGCCTCAGGCCTTCCCGCAGGGGCGGAAGTCAGAGCAAACTCGTGCATTTATTATTTGCGCTCTCACCGGGTCCCTGAGGTTTCCGCACTAATTGCGCCGCTGCACCTTTTATGTCGTTTTGGGCTAATACTCTGGGTCTAAAGGATGGAGGCTTCCCCTATAGCTAGGCGGCGTGGCTACTTCGTTATCAACCTGACAAAGGGGGTTGGGAAATAAACTCGCTAGGTGTCATGACCCTCCGGAAGAAAGGTCGGGCCGACCGGCAGATTGACCTCGGGTGCCGGCGAAGGCCGGCAACCATCGGCATGCAAAGGGAGCCTTGGTATGAAAAGGAGGTCTTGAAGAATGCAGCTGCAAGGCCGAGCCGAAGCAGCTCGGACGAAGCTTATGAGAGGGATACGAAGTATATAAGGGGGATCATATGCGAAGTCAGTAGGGCAAGAATCAAGACCGTCACATCTCGTTACCTACCTTCTCACTGCGACCTAGCTGCTTGACCTCTTCATTCTCTTGGTTACCTTTGGTCCCTGACACTAGGTAGATAGATAGTTGCGAAGTGCAATGTAGATGACATATAGAGCCGACCTGTCGAGTCGCTGAATTCGTCACCACCATGTCGAGCTCGCTTGATTCACCATCGCCATGATCGTTGTCGACGAGCTACCGGACCACCACCGATTTGACTGTGTGGTCGTCGGTGGTGGGACTGTTCGCTACGTCTTTACTAGCAGGCAGACTGAAATGGGGGGATCTGGTTGACCAACTGCGTAAAGACAGTATGGAACATAAAGACGCCAGACATCTGATTCTGGACACCGCCCTGCGTATTATTTATCTTTAAAAAGGAGAGGCCGACGAAAAGGGCCTGGCACATGTTAGCTGCCATCATATGACTTGAGAACAAAAGGGCTACTTGCAGTACCACAAGACGAGAAAGCAGCCTTGGAGAACAGATAGATAGGACTACGCCAATAGTGTTGAACGACTCGCTTGGTCACCACCGCAAGCTGAGTGCTGAAAGGCGCCGCAAACTCGCTAAAAGTAGAATCGGAACCGCTGGAGGGCTGCGCTTCGGAAACTACGCGAGATAGTTACTCATATACAAATTGATGCTCTGGCGAACTACGCCAAACGTTAGGCCAATCAACATCCATATGAGCTCCGGGCGCGGCTCCGATGACCAGCAGGTCTAGCTATCGAGGCCAGAGGTTGGCAATGTCGGTGCGGGCGTTGTAGAAGGCCCTTGCCCACCTCCGAGCGTTGAAGCTGGGGCTACTTGGGTCCAAGGGGCTGCCAGATTGTTTTGAGGCGAAGGGAGAGCCGACGGCGGTAGCGTGCGAGGCTGCGGTGTAGCGGCGAGCAAGCTGGAGAATCTTGGTATTCATATGAGTCTCGGCGTATTTGTCGTCGTTTGTTTACTCTTTCAGGGCCATCGAGGGCTCATCTTCACCGGCCACAGTCAAGTGTGAGCCCGAAGAAGATAGTAAAAGGTGGCTAGGGAGGCTGTTTGGCTCAGGAGAACCTTTCTCAGAGTCGTGACTGGCCATGTTGAAGGCAGGATATCGAATCAAGGGTCAGACAGAGCGGATAAAGAAAGGTTGAACCTGCCCCGAAGAAACCGACGACGGAAACGTGTCTTCTAGTTAAGCATCGCAAATTTACATTTTTCGGAACGCGAAAGTCTCGATGCGTAACTTTCGGCGACCAGCCCGCGTGTTTCCAAGGAGCCGTCTTGGGGTTGGGGTCTCGGCAACCCGGAACCGGCTACGCCGTAATTTACGGAGGGCACCGAGTTTGTGCCATGACGGTGGCCGCGGATTCGGCCAATGAGAGAGTGTGGATGCTATGAAATTAAAGTAGATTTGAGAAATACCCCTGTTGGATGAACTTATTAAACAAGATCTTTGAGGGTCTACTATACTTCTCCCTTCCCTCTCCCTGTTCTTCTCCAGCCCTGAATTGCCCTTTAACCTGTTGCCCCAATCCTCTTCCCCAGACACCACCCTCGGACGCCAATGACGCATACAGGAGCAACATGAAGTCCTCGGATGCGAGTGGTGATGGCTCGCCAGACCAGGCTGCCCATCATGCCCTCGAGTCCCTGGGCTACCAGCCACAGATGGCACGTAATAGCTCAACCTTGCAGGTGGCCTTCATGTCGTTTGTGTTGGCGTCGATCCCGTACTGCCTCGCGACGATGCTATATTACCTTCTTATTGGAGGTGGGCCTATTAATGCCATCTGGGGATGGGTCCTTGTATCCCCAGTCGTTATATGTGTTGCCCTCTCGCTGGGCGAGATTACCAGCATCTTTCTAACGGCAGGAAGTAAACATGGCTCCCTGATTTTCCTCTGTTTTATTTCTGGCTGTCAACAGGGGTCTACTACCTGATCTTTGCTCTCGCTCGCGTCAAGTGGCGCTGACTTACGAGTTGGGTCTGCGGCTGGCTTTACACCATCGGCTCAATATCTACCGGTATCACGTTGCCTGTTAACTTCGATACCGCCCAGTTCTTGGTTGGCGTCATCCACGTTTTCAAGTCGGAACCAAGTGTGGACATCTTCAATGCTACCGAATATTACCTCTACCTTGTCTTCTTTGCCATGACGCTGGTCGACTACCTCACGTCGGATCTTGGTAACCGCTATCTGCCTCTGCTCGACGACCTCTGCCCGAGCCCTCGGCTTTGGCCTTTTTGATGACGATAAGTTCTGACGTGTCAAACCCATTGATTAAGTTTACATGGTGAATCCTTGCACATAAACCTCTCTGCTTCCACTACTATCTGCTCTGCTTCTCCACAGACGCAGATTTGAGTCGCAGGGCAAAGTTACCTTCAGAGTTATAAGAGTGGCTTGAATTCATTATATAGCTCCATGCACCATCTAGCAGATCTCAATCTTAAGTTTGCTCCTGAAGGCACCCAATCATCCAGCAAACGACATTAGGTACTGTCTGAGGATGTCTTCATTAGTTAGAGAGTCTATGGCACGGTGGAGTCGTGGGGGAGGTCGCTTAGCTTTGGTCACTAGTGAATTACCAGAGCTAGATTCTGTGCCGTCATTAGCGCCACCTGGAGGCGGTCAACGCTATACCGTAATTCTCTTTGGCCATTCTATCGCGGAACCTGCGGACCCCTCAGACACTGTTATTCCAGATAGAGATGTCTACGGGCTACATTGACGCGGTGAATAGTGGTCATTGGAGAGATTGGCAATCTTGCAGCGTGTACCTTTGCCCCAGCGATTCTCGTGCCGCCTTTGGGAGAATTTTCTGTCTTGTCAGGCACTTTCTGCACGTCTTACTTTCTCCAGGAGAAGCGGGGGCTCCTCGGCGTGGTCGGTGCCAGCTGTCTGATGGGAGCTGCTGTCATTGTTCTTCATGCCGCTCCCAGTGAGGATGTTCACAAAATTGACGAGATGATCATGTTTGTATTGCGGCCTGGTGAGTGTTCAGTCATTTTCTTGTAAGACGGATATGGCGAAACCTGCTAGTGTGGTCTTGTACGGTTTCTGCTCTATGTCTTTGCCGTCATCGCGTTTGTGGTGGTCATGATATACAAGATTGCACCTGTCTATGGAATGAATTACCTATTTGTCTATCCTTCCGTATGCTCGA
This sequence comes from Fusarium albosuccineum, assembly GCA_012931995.1. Lineage (NCBI taxonomy): Eukaryota > Fungi > Ascomycota > Sordariomycetes > Hypocreales > Nectriaceae > Fusarium > Fusarium albosuccineum. The sequence continues at coordinate 13,292 of JAADYS010000998.1, forward strand.
TATGTTGTAGTAAATATCTTCATGGCCTCCATGTGCCTATGTATCCTGGTTCAGATGAACTATTTCAACAAGGCTCTGGCTTTGTTCCCGTCCAACATGTTAGTACATGTCCTTTCTGTGCAATAGGGAATGCTTACTTATGATTCCTCTATCTCTACTATGTTATTTTTGACTCTAGAAACTCTTTTGGCATCCAGCATACTTTTCGGCGGATTTTACACGTCTGAGACTGTTGGATTGTTATCCTGCATCTCTAGACCATTTCTGATCTTTGCCGATGTCTCTTTGCTCAACATATCCAGAACCAATCCCCAAGAGTGTTAGATGCTAAGATATATGGATAACCTAGGGCCTTCATTAAGCCCACGATAATTCACGGGAGGGATATTCCTCCTGTGGTGTTACTTTCGAATTGAGTTCCTCGACAATTTAAATCTCCCAACCTGGGGTTACTTCTGGTCAACTTTATAACCACACACACTATAGACTAAGGACCCCGGGTGTCGAAAGAGAAGCTCTGATCTTTGAGTAAGCCCCTCATGTGATAGTTTCTATTAATCCATTCTTGAAACTGGGCTGTGCTGCCCACCGAGCTCCTCTGATTGACAGGCCCCTGCCTGGTAGCTTCCGGCATGGCATTATCATTACTCCCCAAAGGCTTTTGACCTCCGTCTTGGCCCCGGCAAAGATCGTTTGCTCGTTTATGCCGATCAGTAAGGGAAACAGGCAAGCCCAACTGGGCGATATACATGTCCAGATCTGCGGCACTCTGCATCTCATCTGCCATTGGCGTTGAGACGTAGGCTTCTATGTAACGGTTTGCTACGCTCTATAGGGCCTGGAATAACCGAAGCATCTTGGTACCCGTTTCCGAGAGTGTTGGAAAAGATTCCAACGACGAGATGAAGTTGCCGAGACACTCGAGGTCGGCCTGATCCTTAGTGTCGATTGTTTGGCAAAATATGACGATGAAGGGTATAAAAGGGGCGAATTAAGAGTGCCTGTCAGAAACGTCTAGGGTTGTATCTCGTGCAAGAGGTGTGCGGAATTGTACCTACCAGTGAATATATATAGGGAAAAGCGCTGAGCGCGTGTCTCGGATGAGGGCCATACAGTCCTGGTGACGTCTGAGCGTCTCCCTTGCAGCCTGAACACATTTGGGTATGAAGGCAGTTGAATACCCGTCGGGCGCGGGATCGCTCTATATATCGGCGTCAACGAAGAAAGGCGGACGACGTTGTCGGAAATGGTTATGAAGTTTGCGAATTCGCTGCCAATCTTGTTACTCGCCGCATCTATCCACTGTATCTGTAAGGGTAATCGCTTAGCTACAAGAAACATAAACCTGTGGATAACCACCCTTCGGGGAGAAGACGCGCGTTTATGTTGGCGGTTTCGGTCCGGATCTCGTCGACTTTGCTGGCCAAGCTATCGGCTCGTGACTTTCGCATATTGCCGGGCTGTGTGAAGGACCGGGACTATACAGCACCCCACAGATACTGCCCTGGCACTTGACGGTTGGCATGGATAGAGAAAGCGATGCGAGCAATGGACTAGAGTAGAAATCCTCCACCGTTGGATTGGAGATACTAATATCCCAGCCTGGAATCATCGATGCCCGCCTCAGACGGAGTGACAAGCTCTTTCAGATAAGGTATACACACCAGAAGAGTAATTGCCGATGCCGCACATTGGCAAAGATATTGACTGTGCCAGATGGAGGTCGATGAAACCCGAGTGTATGGCCAAACTCGGGTGCCTTAGTCGTGAGAGTCCAGGATATAGACGGTTTTGAAATCTCGATAGAGTAGAAGGCCTAAACTGCTTATTAGAACCATCCCACGGAGTGAAGGGAGTCATAGACGCCACGCACACCCAGAACAAGAGCAAAGATGGTGTTAAAATCACCGGGTAGATTTAAAGGCAAGTTTGCAAGAGCTGTCTCAAGATTGACGCGGTTCATGTGGGCATACGAGAGTGACTCGTTCCGCTGTTCGACAACACGTTCCGCATGGTCCTGGAACAGGTACATGAGACCGGCATTGGTGATGATGAACTCGGCATGTGAATAGCTCTTGGAAAAGTATATGACGAGACAGAGACTCGAAGACTTCTCGGTAAGGTAGAGTTCGTGGATCCATGCCCTGGCCCCTGACGAGTCGGCTGCAGGCCATACTGCTAATCAGAACGAGATAAATGAGGAATATGGCTTGAAGATATATACTCTGGAGGTCACGGGCGAGACTCGCGGTCCTTTCGATGGGCGGCAGCTGGCGCTCGGCAAGAGGTGCTCGCAGACCGGGCATGGCATTGGAATACGCCAGCTCAGTCGAGGCACTCTCCTGCTTCATGTCATTAACGACTTTATGAAGAGAATTGAGTACCCCATCCATCTGTGTACCCGATTCCTGCTATGGAGAGCATTTCGAAGGTAGTCGTTAACAAACAAAGAGTGGATGGCGAGGGATGACTGTCACTGGACTACCGGGGCATTGCTCTGCGAGGCCGACTAAGTAACAGCGAGGTGGCCAAGAGGCGTGGACGCTGCTAACAATAGCTGATGCTAAGGGGTCTTGTCCGAGTTGTCTTTGAGCGGAGGAGGCGTGTGGTCCTGGGGTCTGGGGGTTGCGGGACGCGAAAGGCGGATATTCGACGGATTTCACGGAATTCGCTTTATATTCACCCTGGTCTTTGCTCATAAAACTCGCAATGAGCTATGCCTTGACTTCTTCGTAAGCATCACGGAAGACTTTCTTCTTATGTACTAGGTTTTGAGCCATTTAAAGGAGGGGACGCAACCCAGCGCCTGAGGTAGTTATTATAAAAGAACAGCTAATCAAGATGCCAAGTACATATTGGCCCTAATTTATATATCTTAGTCTTTTCTTTTTTTTTTTTTTTTTACTTAGTATTAACTAGTTTATCTGTTTCTAGACTAAGTCACGAAGCCACTATCGGAAGAGACTGCCTATGCCCTTGACCTTCACTTTAGAACTTCGAATGGTACGTGCTATGCTTGTCATGCATAGAAATCGTGTTGAGTAAATGGCTAGTCATGGCTTAGAACTGTGGGAATACAATCTCACCGACAAAATGCTGGATATTATCGCGCGTCTTTCATCGCGAGCCTTCCTTGGACCCGGCATTTTCCGCAATGAGGAGCGGCCGAACATGACACGAGAGTACGCTGTAAACGGCTTCATGGCTACTAACCACCTCAGGACGTACCCAGGCTGGTTGCGCAATTGTCGCAGGCTGAGCATGGTCTCAACGAACCTCAGGAGCAACAGCCCTTAGTCATTAAGCTAGGTGCTTGAAGTGAAATGTGAGGGATGAATTACCTCACATAGAAGCTAGAATCAATCAACTTACTGCCGCTGCTCATTCTTTATGACTTAACTTTCAGGCCCTTTAGCACATAAAAGTGCGACATCAGGTTTTGAATCCATTGTTTGAATCTGGGAATAACAACGGAGGAAGCTAGAAGATGTCGTTTATATTCATCGTTGCTCGGACCATCGTGTTGGAATCTGACGGCGACTCAAATGCTATGGGACCTCGGGCCACGCCGCTGATATTGACTTTCAAATGCGTCATCGACACTACTGTCTATAATATCTCGTCGCTTAACGAGCCTTGTGTTAGAGGTGCGTTGAAGAACAGAGTCTTTGAAACGTCGGTAATGCCATACGTGCCACCGGGTTCAGGGTCACCACCACATGATGCGGGGACGCTAAGGCCATTATGCGTGTCGCGCCAAAGGTCCGCAACGCCTCACTGTAGCGTTGGAAAGCACCCGTCAGAGCCTCAAATCTTTTCTGACAGAGCCACAAAGCACACAATTGGCAACCATGATTTCAATTATTAACTTCATCGTTATCTTAAAAGTGTGCGTCAGTAGTCTACTTGACGCCTGAACTTGAGCCTTGGATGTGTTCTTCCGCTATTTGGAGACATTAATCCACATTCCGCAGCTGGAAGCCTTAGCAAATCTCAGGATGACTTCAACCAGCCGAGTTTACCTTGACCCATTTCACCAGTCGAGGCTAGTCTCATCCAAAGTTGAATTGAAGACTAGTGTCACTGTGTTCAAAGTTAAAATGTGCCAAGAAATTTGGCAATTTGCCAACATGTTGAAGCTGCGTAGCTGAACTGACTTTTCTACTTTGACTCACTTCGCTAGTCACACCGAAACTTTCCTCAAGCTAAACTACTACAAAGCTCTAGCCGCGGTAGGCACAAGGAACTCTCCTGGCACACAATCACAGAGACTTCTCTAATTAGGATATTGGCATATAATTACGTCATATAGTCGTTATATTCGATTTATTATAGTGTTTAGGCTGCAAGTAAATTCTGATATTTTTGAGCATAACAGGTCGCACGGTAAAGAGAAACCCTAACTGGCTTGCGACGAAGTGAACGGGTCAGGAGGCTGAGTAAGCTCAGACTAGTTAAGATAGGCTAGTCGCCTAGAGCCACGAGGGAAGAGTCATTTGTTCTTCGATCCAACAAATGTGGCGTTTAGCGTCGTCGTCGCCGCCTGGCTGAAAAGCTACCTACCCATGCTGCGCCATCAGTGCCCACCCGTCACGGCATCGCCACCAACATCGCCACTAGTATCATAGCGATAGCCACCGCAGCAGCAGCAGTGAGGGAGACAATGACGTGCCAGAAAGCACGAGGCTTAAGCCTTTGATCCGATTCCACATATCTCTTTGTCATTTCACACCCATGGCACACCAAGAGCAGCGCTAGCAAAATAATTGCAGACCTGCCTCCTCCACATACATACAAGCACATATTAAAGAAGAGAAGTGAGCATGGAACGTTAGGGTATATACTTATCAACCCTATCGTCATCCAGGCATAAATCGATCGAGACTCTATAACCTAAAAGATATTTCATATTTATAGTGATAGGGAATTAGCACCTATATATTATTCATCCCTAGGGTAAGAAAGAGTGCATAAGGTATAGAAACTAGGAATAGATATTGTTAACTATGGTAGTTGACACAGTACGGCTACTCTAGCTCATTAATTAGATACTCTTATTAGATATAACGTATATGATAAGCATGCGCCGCACTTTTTACCACCCTAATAGTTTAAGAGCA
>JAADYS010001000.1:0-17006 GCA_012931995.1 Fusarium albosuccineum
ATCGAGAGGAACCAACATAATCCTTCAATACCTACCCAACTTACCGTAAGCACTAGTGGCCCCCCCCCCCAAGTCTTCGGTGATTGGTTACATGAGGCATGAGCAGCTCGCTAACAGCCCGTTCGCTTCCTCGCATCGCTGAAGCCTGCTTCAGACTCAACCTCAGCACCAACTCAGCCTAGACTAGCAAGAGCTCAGCTTCAGAAATGCCAATGTTTTTGATGTGCTTTAATTTCGTGTCCGAGTTATTAGTGTTATGTCTTAAGTCACATCGCAATCTTTCAACCTTTAAACCCATTTTCTTGCCGTAGATTCAAGAACTCTATCAGCCCTATCAAAACACGAGCATTTGCCCCTGTCGCGCAGCTTGCAACTCCACACATTTGGCCATCAGCTCTAGATACCGTACATACTGCCCGGTCCCGACGACAAATGGGTTCGGCGAGGTACACTTTTTCCCCGCACATTGCCTATTTGCGAGAATATCCAGGTTCTGCAGCGTATGATCCTGCGTCTGATGGTTGCTCAAGAGCACATCAACGCCTGACTTCTTTGCAATACGGGCAAACCTTAGAAATGATTCAACCTGAGTCACTTTGTCTTCCGCCTTGCTCGGGATACCTCCACCTCCATACAATCCTGCCGTGTGCTTTACACCACGATCATACACAGGGAATATGAGTGAGATGGTTCCTGCTGTGTGACCGGGAGTCGTGAAGACTCGCACTGAAGTATTCCCGACCTTTAGGATGTCATCATTGGCGAGGATCTTATCCTTTTTCGGCGTGTTCTTTAGTTGACTCATCCCGACCCAAGCAGCTTCGGATGCGTAGATGGGGGTGTTGAAGGTGTCTTGAAACCAGGCTGCTCCTCCATAGTGGTCGAAATGCTCGTGGGTTATGACTAATGCCTTGATATCATCTCCAGTATAGCCAAAGGTCTTCAGCCCAGGGATGATGACCTTCTGGGCCTCCTCGGCATTATTGAGGGTGTCAATCAGAATAACGCCATCGCCTGTCTCGATGGCCCAAGCTGATACGTATGAGTAGCCGACAAAAAAGAGAGAGTCGAACGGCTGAGCGGGAGTGACCCATCCGGCAGTTTGGACGTTGTTGGAAATAGTAGGGTACTTCTGGGAGTTGATGCATCGGTGGACGTAGTCGTACCAGAGCCTACCAGTGGCGAGCTCTTGGGCTTCAACCTGAAGACGTGATACATTGGCAGCTTGTGCGTTGGGGAACTCGGTGATGTTGAACCAGGTTGAGAAATCCGTTGGGCCACCTTGTCCAAACGCAGGGGTTAGGAACGAGAGACAGGCAATAGCCCTCAACGGCTGCATGCTGAGAAGTTTCATGGTGTATTGACGAATGAGCTGAGCCTCACTTTCACTAGAAGGTCCAACTTGGAGTTACCCCTAGGCGCATTGCACAGTTATAACATGTTCATCAATCACGGACTTGTCAACCTCGGTAGCGGAAAAGCGGTTGGATGGCGGATAAGGACGGGGCGGAATAGTAACGCGGGGTCAAGGTGGCATCGCCAGATCCACACGGAGTTTTTCTTGATATGTAAGTATGTCATTGCCGTGAACGAGGGGTCAGGAAAATGAGGGAGGCGTTCCGGAACGGAAGGCACTGATCGATTGAAAGTCTAGGGTCTTGGTAGCAATACCCGGGTTGTGACCAGGAATTCGACTTCGCTAGGATCGATCTACTACACAAAACAGTCTTTGATGAAACTGGACACCTTTTTCCTACCAAGGTACGGAAATTCGGTTATTTTATTTATTATGTTAATGATTTGATTAGCCGGACGACCTGTCAACTTGTATGCGGCGCTGTTGAGACTCATTACGAGCCTTGGTCAATCACTCTCAATGTCCACCTTTTAACTAGCATTATAAGGGCTGGAATTCTCTGCGCATAGGAGATAAAGTTCCAAGACTCTAATTCATCATCAAGTAGCATGCGAAATGTGAGCATGCTGAAACAAGTGATTCATCTGATAGTCAGTGTAAGTTATGTTTACCTGGTGTAAGTGAAGACTCAGTATTTACAGGCCTCAGTTAATATGCATCAGATCTTTAGTCTAGCTCAATCAGGCGTTATTGATTCAAGTCGCTGATGACAACCGTCTCTTATATCACTGATTACGCCAATTACGCCGGTGATGTAAAGTTCAGTACCTACCTGGCGAGATTCAGGAAAGCCGGTGGGTCTAGTATCTCGCTTCGCTTTGCTTTAGTCTTGATATGGTTAGTCACGGACATGTGCTGGTCTGCTGGCCACTCAGCATTGCTCATCCAATCCACAGGAGAAATGGCTTCCCCGAGCTAACCCATAGGAGCTAAAACATACAGGGAAGCGAGCGAACGGTACCCACCAACTTTCCTGAATGTTATGAGGCAATACTTACGGTACGTCTCCCTCAATCAACTTGGATAGGACCATCTGCTATTTCACAGTCGAGTTCAATCAGCAGTCGACGATAAGGACTTACTCAAGACGAACAAAGTAATTTTAAGATTAGCAAGCACCTTACACCCTGATTACACGATGCTGTGACGCAGGCCAATGTCTTGAACACAACTGCCTACCCTACGGGCGTACGGAGATGGTGCAGGATACTAAGTCTTTCTGGGGCTCGGGGTAGAGAGCCTTTGCTCAAGTACCCTGGTTTCGGTGTTTGCTTAATAAGCCAATAGTTCCTGGAGAATCCTGGTTCTTGCATGAAGAGACACCAGAACCGCAACTTCCCAATAGTCACATGTCAAATGTCTGACCTGGTCATTGCATCATGCATGCCCGGAGTAGACTCGGTATGCAATGAGCAAGCGCCAATTCGCATCTCCTGCATAGCATTGGCCAAAACAATGTGAACGAACATCGTCAACTCATTCATGAAAGCGTTCCGAAGTTGCATCATTCACTATGATGCGTCAAAGCTCTGCCTTGATCAACGCCATCTGAAGTTTTTGTCACGCTTTAGGGCAACGAGAGGTACGACTGCTCCTGAACAAAGAGCCCCCTCCCTACTTTTATAGGGGTAGAATACGGAGAGATGACGCGAATAAAACTTCTCCACGCATTGGTTCTTTACCGTTAGTTCCCTAATATGCCCGATGGTGATGTTCTTGTAGGGCGTCTTTGCAGCCAGTGCCGGCATGCAGCGGATACCTTCGGCGTTTCGGTGTTTCTTTTAGGTAAATCGAAGGTCTGAATGCGACACGTGACCGGTGGCCGGCCCGCAGCCCGAAGCTAATTCGGAGCCAGACCCGAAAAATGTTGAGTCAGCAGGAGTGATTGGCTGGCAGAACTATAGTCCGACGATCCCCAACGAACTGCGCCGCGCCACAGCCAATGGCTACCGCCTTGTTGGAAATGCGCGGTGACACAACCGACCTGTTATCTTGGCCATATAATCCCAGCTTACAAGGCCTCGGATCCTGTGGAAAACTGCAAAATTGCCAATTCGCACGCCTGAGATGAGTCGCGCAGGGATGCAGCAGCTCTCGCTGTTGCGGACGTCCCGGCAACGGATGTCGACGTCGACTCGGTCCCTTGCAGCCGCCAGAAGATGGCCAATTGGCCGCCCACGAGCCATCCCAGCGGTTCTCAACGCGCCAAGACTTCGGCATCTGAGCACCACGACACCTCGGAGACTCAACAGCCAGGACGAGGAAGACACAGGCTCATACAGCGAGGCTGATCATGAACACGCTGTCATCTCCACGTTCGATCTTTTCTCCATCGGTATCGGTCCCTCTTCCTCTCACACTGTTGGGCCCATGCGCGCTGGCAACATTTTTGTCAACGACTTGGTTGAGGCCAATCTCTTGCACAGAGTCAACAAGATACGCGTGTCCATCTATGGAAGTCTCGCATTGACTGGCGAGGGCCACATGACGCCTTCAGCTCTGCTCCTCGGTCTGGAGGGTGCTGACGTCGAGACGGTGGAGACAGCGTATGTACCCACACGCTTCACCGAGATCAAGGACAGCAAAAAGATTCATCTGGGTCGATGGCTATCACCAGATGGCTCCAAGGGAAAAGAAATCACCTTTGACTATGACCGAGAATTCGTCTGGGAATGGGGCCGAAAGCTACCTCTGCATAGCAACGGTATGCGATTTACCGTCTATGACAACGAGGGCTACGTCTTGGCCACGAACGACATGTTCAGCGTTGGCGGCGGCTTCGTCGTCAACGGTTCGCTCTCAATTGCGCCAGAAGAGACGCTTTCGACCAACGCCCCGGCTCAGTTGGAAGCGGGCGATTCAGAACCGGCTGCTCCGCATCCGGCTGATCTGGCAGAGAACATGTACTACAAGGAGATTCGACGATCTGATGCAGCCGGAGATCGCAAGACAGGCACCGAAGTCAAACCTCTTGAGGAGGCTACCGTGGAGGCGGGAGCTGCTCTGCTCGGAGATGAGTCGGCATCACGGCCTAACATGGATGTTGCGACGGACGTCAAGCCCGAATCTAAGAGCACCAGTTCCTCCCCGCACCCGCGGTATCCTTTCCGAGACGCCGCCAGCTTGTTGTCATTGTGCCGCAAGCACAATCTGACTATCGCACAATTGGTCTATGAGAATGAAAAGAGTCTTGGCCACACAGATGAAGACATCTTCCGAAAGCTGTTCAAGATCTGGCGGGTGATGGATGCCAGCATCCTCGAGAGTGTGCAAGCACCTGCGGGCTCCAAATTGCCCGGTTCATTGAAGCTCCATCGACGAGCCCCGGGACTCTATCAACGATTGACGAGGGGTCTGTATCCTTCATCTGCCAGCGATACTACCGCTGCACGACTTGAATCCAAGTTCTCTGCAGCCGATACCGATCAGATTGACCAGGGAACCACCTCGGCCCTATCTGAAGGATCATCCTCTCTCGTCCCGCAACAGGTAAAGGCTGGAGGTCTCCGTAAACGGTCGCCTCCCCGGATACACGGTTCCTTGGACCACCCCATTGCCCCGTCTCCCTCGCGACGAACAACGTTCCCTACCATGGACTACCTGGCCGTGTACGCCATTGCAGTGAACGAGACGAACGCTGGCGGTGGCCGAATCGTCACGGCACCGACCAACGGTGCTGCAGGCATTATCCCTGCCGTCCTCAAGTACACCACCGAATTTATCAGTGATGATCCTGAGCGGGATATCCCTACGTTCCTACTCACAGCTGCCGCCATCGGAATGTTGTACAAGCGTGGCGCCACCATCTCAGCTGCTGAAGGCGGATGCATGGCCGAGGTCGGTGTGGCCTGTTCGATGGCTGCTGGTGCATTTGCGGCGTGCATGGGCGCCAGTCCCGAGACGATTGAGCAAGCTGCTGAGATTGGTATTGAGCATAACCTCGGCTTGACTTGCGACCCCATTGGTGGTCTTGTCCAGGCCCCTTGCATTGAGCGCAACGCCTTGGGCGCTACCAAGGCCATCTCTAGCGCCAACCTGGCTCTCAGTAGTGAAACTGGTACCCAGCGAGTGCGACTCGACGACGCTATCCGGGCCATGCGGTTGACTGCCAAGGGAATGAGGAACGAGTTCAAGGAGACGAGTCTCAGTGGGTTGGCCACGAGTGTGCACATTAATATTCCGGTCAGTGTGCCTGACTGCTAGATTGGCGTAAAAGCGATTTGGATAGAGGAGGAAATTGTTCCGGTATGGTTTTCAATGTCAACGCATACGCCTGTTGTCTTTGTGTTGAAGTCTTTGTCTTCGCCCACGTACTATGGGCCACAACCAGGAGGCTTATAACCCCCAGCATTATTATTTCGACCAGTAGTTTTGGTCAGGGTGTAGGTGTTGACTCTCAAGGTAAGAGACTACTTACTAACTGGCAGATAAGCCGCATAATCTTAGTCTTCTTTTCTGCAACCCATGTTATTAATTTCAGGGCAAGGAGAGACCTGGGAGACAAACTTGTTGGCGTTGTTGAAACTCGACAAAAAGCAAGCTGTAGCCCTTAGTCCCAGAGCTCTTGGAGTCACGTGCTTCTGTTGAGAGATTTCTTCTCGTGTCCTGTTTTGTCCTGACGTCAGCTTCCATACCTCCTAGAGCAATAGTAACTTTACGCAACTTCCATCTATGGATCACATCACGAATAGTCCCGAAGAAACAGACTCGAATGATCGAACACAGGCTTGCCGTTGTTGCCTCGATCTAGATGCATCACGTCTCGACGAGAACAAGAACCATGATTTCAAGATTGACGCAAAAGCCGGAATGGCCTCGCGCCGCATCGACGTAAGACAGGTCATTGACTCCTCCCAGCGAGGCTGTCAGTCATGCTTCTTTATCCACAAGGCTCTTGAATTTTTCGGCTTGCGTCCTCCGGGCGTGGATGGATACGGTCGACGAGACACCCTGGTTCTTAACCTCCCAGTGAGCCAAGGAAACCCTGAAATCGCTTTTCATTCAACCGGACTCAAGTCATATTTGTTTTTACAACTTTATAATTCGTCAGGTACGTATCTCTACTGACCTCCTCTACCGGGACATGATTTGATACTTTGTAGACGAAGGAGAGACATGGAGGCAGATTCGACACCTCCCAGACATTTGTGCAGACCATCTCTCGCCTCAGGGCCTATCGTTCATGAGTGCTTGCCTAAGAACATGCATCGACCGTCATCCCTTATGCAGGCAATCAGAAGATTGGGTTCCAACCAGGCTCCTGTATATCGGCGCTACTGGAGATAATCAAGTGCAACTCATCGAGACTGATCAAGGTCTGTCTGAGCGATACATCGCTCTAAGCTATTGTTGGGGTGATAAACCCACCATAAAAACACTGACCGAGAATCTGGACGACATGGTTTCTGGTATTCCATTTTCGGCGCTTCCATCTACGTATCTCGATGCTATCGTTCTAGCACGAGAACTTGGGATCAAATATCTATGGATAGACGCTCTATGCATTATCCAAGACTCACAAACAGACTGGGAGAGGGAATGCTCCATGATGGCGGATGTTTACTCCAACGCTTATCTCACAATTGCCGCCGCTTCCTCTATGTCAGCAACACAGCATTTTCTGCAACCATTTCTTGGAACCGAGCAAGACGTTGCCCATCCCTATCGAAAAACTTTTAGCCAAAAGGTGGATGATGGGTATGGGGAAGTGTTGCTGAAGGCAAGAGTCATATCTCAGACCGGTGTTCACTGGAGATGGCAGGTTGGTAACGATGAACAAGCGGCTTTTGAACCCATCACCCGGAGAGGGTGGACTCTGCAAGAGAAGCTACTCTCGACCAGGTTTCTTTCAATCTCGGCCACGGAAATGTCATGGAGCTGCAAGGAGGCTGTCTTCTGCGAATGCACTTCAAAGCTCAATCACCAGCGTGAGTTCGGGCAAACGTCGCTTGGTCAAATACAAAGGCCACAGGAAGCCTTCAGGTTTGGCACAAGGTGGTCGAGAGTTATTCCAAAAGAGCGTTGAGTAAACCAACAGATAAGCTACCGGCAATCTCTGCTATCGCTGCCAGAGTTCAACAGAGGATTGGCTCCGAGTATGTTGCTGGGTTGTGGAAGGACAACATCGACAATGACTTGCTTTGGCAGAGGATCGCACCGATTAGAGAGTCCCAACCAGAATACGTCGCACCAAGCTTTTCCTGGGCTTCTATGGATGGAGAGGTAGACTATTTCTGCTTCAGAAACGGCAGACAACCGTACCACAAAACCTCGACGGTTCTCCATGTCGAGGCACAGGCTCGTCTAGAAGCCCCCTTGAGCCACGTGGAAGGTGGGAGACTTGATGTTCGAGGGCCACTCTCTCTGGGAGTTATCCAAGGCTTCTCCAACGAGGGATTGCTTACGTTTCGTCTGGGAACCATGTACTTTCAGGTGGAGGCAGATACTTTGCTCCAGACACTGACGACTCCTGGAACTGAAGGACGCCCCAGAATGTCTGCTTGTAGGCGCAATCCCCATGGGAGTGGAAAGAGCCTGTCAGATCAGTTAGTGGAATGCCCGGATGAGATCCAATGCTGGGTGTTGAGACTGGGATCATTCTCTGTAGCAGCCAAACCAGCGCAGCAAGGGTTTCGTTACTTCCAACTGTTAGTATTGGGAAAGTCACCGACACGCGGGGGTGCTTACGAGAGGATTGGGCTCGCATCATGGGGGCACCAGAACAACAACGAGCTCTCGTCAGTTGAAACTGTAACAAGTATTACGATAGTATGACGAGAGAGCGCAGGAGTAGAAATGGTCCACCAAGGCAGAAACAAAATCCCAGTTTCCCTTCTCCTCCACTAGGTTAAATTTTCCAAAAGAAGAATTCATTTCCAGTAGGCCGTGTATATCTGTATCTAGATAATTTGAGCCTCGACTCAATTGAGATCTCTGCCGGGCTTTAAGCATAGACTTGTAACCCAACGGCCTTAGCCAGTAGATGCCTTCAAGCTTGCTACGACGGAGAGTGACATCAAAGGAGATATGGCGTAGGTTATCTACAATGTGAGGTTAGAATTACGCAGGTTTGAGAAAGCGACAGACTCACCATGAGGATCTGCGAAATAGCCATCTTGTCGTCCTCATCTGCGTCATCAGCCTCGGCCATGGCCAGGAGCTTCATAGCTGGTGGTCCAGTCGGCATCATCATGAGAGCAAACCACAGCACCGGATCTTCACCAAGAACGTTGGTATGGTCCAGGAGCGTGCGAATGAATAGGATACTAAAACTATTTCGATGGAAATTAGTAAACCCGGTTAAGATGTTAGTGAATTTGACTTACATTGGCCAGAGGATGAGTCGAATCAAGATGATGAGAAGCAACAATTTCCAGGGTATACTGTTCGAGCTTTTGTCATCGCGCTTCATTCTTCGAAGACTGTGTGAGAGCTTGATGCCCACGATGATGACCTGCAGGGTGACAAACAACTCGCCAATATTCTTGAGACTGACAGTGAGCCACGCGTTGAAAATGCCCCCGTCCTCGCTTTCGGCAAAGAATGCTTTCTTGAATGGCGGTATCACGCCGAGAAACACGCCGATTAGCGCACCTACTGCCGGTGGGCTCGTGAATCTGGTAATCCGCGCGACGGCGTGCTGTACAACCGGAGGAAGTTTGTCCCAGATTGCGGTCTGGATTTGGCCGCTACCACGTACTGCGTCCCTCGCGTAGCCAGGAAGAGGACCGGGTAAAAGTGAAGTACGCTCATTAGAGTGGCCGTTTTCCTCATCTTCGCCATTCTCTTGAGAGTCATGCTGTGCCCTGTCACGGAGCCTCTTGTCCATTTCTTCAACAGGGTCTTCATCGTGAGCTCCCAGCAGCTCTCCTCCAAGACCAAACGTCAAAGTATTGGAGACAACGGAAGAGACTAAGAAGTAGGATTTGGCACGGGCGATGATATCCGATGTGGAATCATCGTCAGATCTGGCGAGCAAAGACAGGGTGCCAGCTGAACCGAGGGATTGGACCAACAGCAGAGGCAAAGATGTTGTGTTGTTGAATGCTATCGCCGGCGTGAACCATTTGGGGAAGTTGAAGAATCTAGTGAGCCAGTATCCTGCAAAGATGGATAGCAAATTGTAGATCAACGCCCATACTGACGCATCGTGTTAGCGCAACCAATGGCCCCTCAGCGGCTCTAGACTCACCTAGAATGGGAACGTAGAGGGATGCGCTGGATCCATCAATTTGGGACCCGAGATTGACCACAAGCAAGGCAGGGAGGAACATCTTTACACATACTCTGGAGATCTGACTTCCAGTCTCGACACTGAGGAGTCGAGACTGGGCTGCAAGAACCCCATAGAAGATGGTCAGCAGGACTGAAGCCGACGCCTCGATGGCGCCGATGAAGGCACTCAGTACACTGCTCTGCATTGCCACACGATAGAAGAAAGAATGAAACGGGGCAAAGGGGATGTAAGAGAAACAAGGTTAAAAATAAGAAATAAACAAGCTTTTATAAAAATAACTGGCGACTGCCATGGTTACGTCAATGACCAAGCGTGACATGCATCAGCATAGTGAGTGGGCCACAGCGTCATCACAATGCTTGGCGTTGCGGCGTAAACGGGAATCCGTCGCGTGCTGAACCACCGCCAATTGCTTGATCTCCGCATTCTCACCCCTGGCTCAAATTAGTTCGTAATCTCTTTCCCTCGCCATCGTCAATGCAGGCTTGTTGGGGGACTAAATCAGCCGGGTGGCTGGCTGTGTGTCAATCCCCCATCCGACATGCGACCCTAGTCAGCTAAGTCTGGGTCACGAATGAGTACAGGAGTAGATGATAAACATCAATTAATATGAGAGAGAAAGTCACTCAGCGATGGTAGGAGGGTGGCTGGGATCCTGGAGAAGGGATTTAGTGCATCACTTGGCAACCACGCTAGCGCTCAAAATCAGGATTCTGCTCACAATCATAATTTAGGTAATCAGTGTTACGATAAATGAGCCGATCAAATCTCTTCAGTGATAAAGGAGAAGTTTTAGAATTATATTCAAAGTCATTGATGGACTAAATTCTCATGTTTCTTGTGTGGACTTGAACGTGCTTTCTTAATTGTGTTGGTCTGATATATTTTGGGGGTATAAGAAGAGATCAAAGAGAAAGGGTAATCCCGATGAGACAAAGAGCTATGTACAAGAAGCTGAAAAACCAAATAACCAGACATATCTTGATGATATAAATTGAAGCCAAGGTGGTAACACAAGTTCGAATTAGAGTCAAGCTGTCGACGCCTTTTTGCTGTTTAACTGTGTGAGCTTATGGCGTCTCACTTCCTTGGGGTGGTTTTGGGCAGAACTGCCGTCAACTGAGCTAGATGCTCGCTGATGGGGCCCTGCCTGTCTTTGACGTATCGATCGATGCTGTAACTGTTTGGCTGATTCGCGCCAGCTCGCGTCTGCCCACTTGAGGAGATGTTAGTATGTACTCTTAGGTGAAGGCTTAGTCAAGATACTTACCGGGTTGTGAAGCTTCCCGCAACTGATTGAGTGGATGAAGGCATTTTATATAGATAGGTGGTGTGTATGAGGTGCAAGTAGAAGTGAGATGAGGACTGGTGATCAGGAGCCGCACTGAGGGGGGACTTTGTTTCGGTGCAGGTTGTTGAAGTTGTTCGGATTGGAAAGCCTTTAAGAAAAAGCGGTGGGCCGGGTATATTATAGAAGAAAGGAAGGGTCTTGATGGTAGTAGAGCTGTTTGGTCGATGGTGAGCGTAGAGAAACTCATTCCTTTGAAGCTGTTATAAGCTTTTTATCCTTCACGAGAGGCCGCAACAGCATCTCGACACCAAAGCACAAGGTGGTGTGGAGAGCTGCTGCGGTCCGCGATTGTGAGAGTATCACGTCGAAAACACCAATAGATCATTGCAGAGGGGAGCGGAGGAGTATTGTATTTGCAGTCATAGCCATAACAAAGCACGGAAAATGGGCCCATGGACACACAATCGCGTAACTCACAGAGTAAAGACATCACAACTGTGTGTTGCAGAGGCCTCGAAATCACAACTGTTATCAGGCTTCAATTGGCCCTTTTTGTGACTTGGCGACCCTCAGGAGAGAACTGTACAAACCCCGCCCCATTTGTGTTCTGTGCGCCCGCAAGATTGGTCGCTGGGCGGCCACGTTGCGGTGAGGCCCTCCGAGTGGGTGTGGGGGCTGTGCAGCGAAATCACATTTGTGTGTTGTTTGTGTCGTTTTGATTGGGGGCTGTGGTAATCAGGCGGTCATTGAGCCGTGTGACCAGGTGCTGCATTGGGTGGGCGGTGTTATCATCCTGGCCAGACATAAGCCATGTTTCAACCTCGTTTTCTGCCTCACCCATCACTTCAACCTCATTGAGGCCTCAACCTGGTCAGCAGAAGCCACGTCGTTCGCCCGGCCTCAAAGTAGGAAGAACCTCATTCATTGCGTCACCTCGACTGGGCGGTCGCTGTCGCCTGTTTTCTTTGCACCGGAACGGATTATCCTCTGTCACCTCATTTCCCAGCGCCTCTGGCGTCACTGACAACAACGCGAAAAAAGGCGACGGGCGCGTCAAACGCTGACACGGCCCAGGCCAAAGAAAGAATAGGCGATATCGCCTTAGCCGCCTTATCCATCTGATTCCTGCTGCAAGGCTGGGAGCTTAGGGTATAAGCAGTGCCTGCTCTCCGTCACACGCTTCTGTGGAGGCTCAGCTTGAAAAGAGGCTCTGCCCGCTCCCAGATAAAACCTCGAAAGACGTGTCACTATGGGCCGTAGTCATAGTGATGGCAGCGAGTACGGTGGTATTGGAGGCTGGTTCGACGCTACAACCCAATCTTCGGAAGACGTGACCACTACAGTCGACGAACAAGAACTGCCAAAGGAACCTCCCAGCATAGACTCTCCTCGAGAAATTATTGACTGGGCCCGGGATTATGACCAGAACAACGGCAGAATTGTCAACTCGATGCCATCTGAAGTGCCCTCACTATCAGCAGTTCCCTCGCTGAATCAGACTGACGATACTCGGAGCTCCACAACAAAGTCTTTCAACGAAGCCGCTGAAGCGTCAGATATTGTGGAAACAGTGGCACACATGGACCTCTATTCGGATTCTTCGTCTGTGGCGTCGCATCTCAACTTTTCTCGCTTCGGGTCACCTACAAGCACGGACGTTACTTCCCCTGGATTCGATCGTGATGTCGACATGGACCAAGATGATCATCCTGAGTCTATTTACAGTGATTCCGGGAGTTCAATACCAAGAAGTTACTCCCCAGAACCTATAACCCTCCTGGAAGTGGTCGATGAATCACCTGAATTTCAACAATCAAACAATGGGGACAACGATACAAAACCAAAACACGATGGACAAACCTCACCTAGCCACATGAACAATGGCTCATCAACTTCAACCAAGGAACCGCATCAGTCAGGCCTTCCGAAGCGGTCTCGACACGAATCGGACGACGATGAAAACGGGCCCCAAGAGTCATCCAAGTCAAAGCGCCCCAAAAAGCAGGACGACGTCGGGCAGCGGCTTGCCTGTCCCTTTTACAAGTTTGACTCCCATCACTACCGCCGCTGTCATGGCTACGATCTCAAGAAAAACAGCATAGTCAAGCAGCATCTTTTCCGTTCCCACCTTCAGCCTAAGCACTGTGACAGATGCCTGGAAGTGTTTGACAATGAAGATGCACTGAGAGATCACCGCAGGGCTCAACAATGCGAGGTGCGTGAGTATATTGCACCTCCAGGGATAACCCCTGAGCAAGAGCGCAGGCTTCGCCCGCGAGGAAGCCAGAACAAGTCGGAAAGTGAACAGTGGTTCGAGATGTACGAAATTCTTTTCCCTGATGCTAAAAAGCCCAAGTCGGCCTATCTCAATGGCGAGCTATCCGAGGATGTCGAGAGTCTTCGAGAGTTTTTGGAAAGGTGTGGCCCTGCTATGGTCTTGGAGAAGTTGAAGGAATCAAATGTTTTCCCGCAGGATGTAGATAACCAGGACCTGCAGGAACAGATCCAGAATGTTTTTAGCAACGCATTTGACGGGTGGCAAAGCGAAAGGAAGGAAACAAATAAGGAGAACGGTAGTGGACGGAGCAAGACGCCCAAGACACCGAAGCTGAGTGCCATCGACAACCAAGGCTGTCGACGGACTGATACAGCGAGCTCAATCACTTCGGAGTTCAACAATAAAATGAATGTTGGGGGTGAGGGAACGGGTTCTACGCATAAATAGCCTGGCTGTTGTAGGGGATTAATCATTGCTTTGGAGCTGTACTTGATACACGTGGCACAGAGAGAATAAATTAAAGTTCTAGGAACTGAGTAGTCTTGGCTTGACGTGGAGTAAGAGTTGGAGGATCAAGTTGCATGTACCGAGCATAGCCTCACTCACAGTACCTTGCCAATGCATTGCACAGCCTGCAAACTGGGGCAATAGTTCGACAAAAGTACTCATCTCAATGATATAAATGCGACTCGGGCCCTTTCCCCCTCCTTCCTCTTCAACCCATACCATAATCTTAGACAACATGGATTCCTCTCCCGATGCCGAGAACCAACAATGTCCGGTTGACCCTACGACTCGCGAAAGCGACAGCGCTGAGCTCCAGCCAGAAACAACATCCTCGAGAGGTGCCTTCTGCGATGGGTGTGACAAAGATATCTATGTGAAAAGGCATAAGTGTCAAGATTGCCCTGGTTTTGATTACTGCTCCGACGGTGTGGTACAAGCATCGACAACTCACCCACTGCACTCATTTACTTCACTCGACTTCCATGCTCCTCCAGAAGATCTAGACAACAAGCAGGACAACTCAAATGTCTTAGACAAAGACTTTACCAACAACAGCAAGGTTAAAGCCTGCCAATGCTGTTCTTTCATCACAGGGGTTCTTCCAAAAATGCACCTTATCCCGGTTCCAGAGGGCGCCACGGGATATAAAGCAGTGGTTCCATGGTCCCTACGGCTCTCCCGCCTCATATCAGCGTCTCAACTGGGTTGTTCCTTCTGCACGCTCGTTCTGGATCGAATATTTGGGTCTGACAATATCACATGGTTTGGGTATCAACCTACAAAGACTTGGCGTGCCCATCCGACAAAGCCCGATGTGCAGCGCGACAATCTCTTGCAGCGCGTTATGCGCTTCCTCACGGTCCTCAAGTCGGACTGGTTCAAAGTCGATGTTTATCCCTCCTATGATCCCTCGCCACCGAACCTTACTCGGCTGGAGATTGGCCTCAGCCCCGGCACGGCCGAATATCAGGATCCGGAGGAGCTCAAGAAGGTTTTTTCAAGACACGGGGAAATCAAGTTCAAGGTAGATGTATTTGCTTCAGCTAGTAAGACCTTTTCTACATGACGTTTCATCCCTAACAAGAGCTAACGGGTACACACAGACGATCCTGCATCTGATCATCTTCGAATGCGCCCCCCCAACCCATCACCGGGTACCGAGGCCAGCTTCCTCAAGGTCAAGCAATGGATGGACCACTGTGACACAAACCATGAAGCTTGTCAGAGTAGCTCAAGGCCAACCGCGCTCCCCACTCGTGTTCTAGATGTCACTTTAAAAGGCGGCCTAGTTCGTCTTCACCCTGCAACTCCAGGGCAGCTAGGTCGGTATACAGCTCTGAGCTACTGCTGGGGATGCCCCCAGATCTGCGAGACGACAAAGGCCAACGTATCCGCACGTCTGGGTGGGTTCTCAGCGTCAGAGTTGTCCTCTTCCCTTCAGGATGCCATCCGAATTACCCGGGCACTAGGGATACCTTATCTTTGGGTTGATGCTATCTGCATAATCCAGGACGACAAAGTAGACAAGGCAACTCAGATAGGCCAGATGGGTACCATCTAACAGAACCCCACGCTCACAATTTGCGCATCAAGGAGCCAGCAGGCTGAAAAAGGATTCCTCCAAGATTGGAGTGATCCTGATACCGGTCTCTGGCCAACTCTCATTCCTCTCACCTACAACCTCCCCAGTGATCAGGCAAAGACAGCTGATGAAGCCTTTGATCTTCCACATAAGGCGACTGGAACTGTGTGGATTCAGGACGAGGACAGCTATCTGACCCGCAAGTTCAACGACCATCTATCACGCCGCGCATGGTGCCTACAAGAGCGGGTGCTATCTCCTCGAGTTGTTGAGTACAGTAGATGGCCTTGCTGGAGATGCAATGTATGGCGGTTTCTATCTCCTAGACGAAAGGTCTGGACCCGAGGAGCGCCAATTAATCAGAATACTGTGCGAACAGCGGGAAAGCAAGGTGGACTTGTTCACCTTGAATCAGCTCCATGGTGCCTGGTACAAGCTTTTGAACGAGTACACAAAGAGAAATATCTCTGTGTCATCCGACCGACTTCCAGCCATTGGTGGAATCGCTTCCAGGATTAGCCAAATCACCGGTGTCAAGTACGTCGCTGGCCTTTGGGAGAATAACTTACTGCACGACCTCATGTGGAAATGCAGCCCTGGAGAATGGAAGCATCGACCAGAGACCTGGAGGGCTCCGTCCTGGTCATGGGCTTCAATCGAGGGTCCTGTGTCTCTCACTTGCATCCCAGATGATTCGATGCCTCTCGCAAGCGTTATTGACTGCTGTGCTACTCCCATCTTCAACACCAAGCTACCATTCGGTGAAGTGGTGGACGGCAAACTGACAGTTCGAGGCCCATTCTCGGAGTTGAAACGTGAGGACGTGCTAGATTTATGGCGTAAGCAAGAGCTTGCGCCGGCGCCTCCCGCGGACAACGACGTCGCGAAGTGGCAGGCAGCAATTTGGGGATTTATGACAAATGACTTCACTGGACAAGGAAAGGTGGAAGATGATCTGGACTCACTGACCGAGAGGATGTTTGGTTTAGTGACATTCAGTAGAGAGTCGAGTGAAGTAGGCGAAGATATGTCTAAAAGTCCCAGCTGGTCAGGATTGTTACTACGTCAAGTTCCCGATGGGAAGTATGAGAGGATTGGAATGTTTTTACAAGAGGGTTAC
This sequence comes from Fusarium albosuccineum, assembly GCA_012931995.1. Taxonomy (NCBI): domain Eukaryota; kingdom Fungi; phylum Ascomycota; class Sordariomycetes; order Hypocreales; family Nectriaceae; genus Fusarium; species Fusarium albosuccineum. The sequence continues at coordinate 16,432 of JAADYS010001000.1, forward strand.
GACTGGCTGGATCAAGTCAAGAAGCCATGGCCGACTGAGACTATTGAAGTGGTCTAATCAGAAAGGCAATCAAGGCCAGGCAGGGGTTTTATAGTGAAATTATAGGTAGATTGATAGTCTTCAAATTTCCTAATTGTTGTGTGAAATTTCTAGAATGCCCCGTAAATATGGCATGATGTACACATGTAACCTAGTTCGGTCACTGAGCTTTATACCTTGAGTCGAGAGTGGTGAACTAATCAACAGTATTTATACCTATTATTCTGAGACAGGCCTTTTAGATCAGACTAGAATCGGGAAAGGAACAGACATAGGCTAATGAACTGAGCCTGGAGGAACAGCTATCTGCCGCCAAAGGATCACGTCACTGGCCAGCCAGGCAGTGGCTGCACTGATGAGAGTAGCACACACAGATTAATAATAGCTGTAATCTCTTACTGCGCTGACTTGATAAAATGTCAAGTCTAGCCCGGTCTATAAGGTCTGGTGAAAGTCCCGGGGCTTACCATGGCTGCGCCTATTGTGTTTAAAGTTGAAGTGTTGCCAATGAAAGTTAGTATTAAGCCGAGATGTTA
>JAADYS010001002.1:0-16319 GCA_012931995.1 Fusarium albosuccineum
AATAAGCAAATAGACAGTAGACAGTACTTGGACAAAACTTCCCATTTTCATTCTCTATCCTCTAAAATCGACAAAGATCTACTAAGACCGCAGCAAGAATCACCTATTCTTCTATATCTGAAAATATGAAGCTCTTCTATATCGGCGTAAAGCACCCCAGCTATCTTGATATTGCCGTCAACTTCTCACTATACCTCTAGATTATCCGCACCCAAGACAAGCCGGCTGTGGAGCTTGTTTGTGAAAAGGATCTATCGGCGTACTCTCGTTTCACCAAAAACAGGTACATGACCCGGTCGCCAAACTCACTCACATCTGGGTCGCTTACAGCACATTATTATCGACAGCTATAGCGAGATTATGACCGTCTTTTCCAAGACTGTCGCCGAACGAACACAGCCCGGACAGCGTCAAGACGTTGAGGAGCATGATTACACCGCCCACGCTTTCAGAAGGAGCGAGGGCGTGTGCGGCGTGTGAGTGCTTGTGACCTAACTCCCGGGGCCAGCTGCTGTGAAGCCCGTTTTCAGCCTCTTGCTCTACTGACTAGAGTTCCGTTAAATGAACTATCATCTCCGATCATCAGTATCCCAGCTTAGTAGCCCACCAGCTACTCTCCAAGGTGTACGCCTATAACCAGGTCTAGCAACAACAACGTGTAACTGATTCTTGCGCCAGGGTCGATGAATTCCTCTCAAAGCACCCCCGGTCGAGTTGGGCTACCGGGGAGCCAACACTGGAATTCCCTCAGTTGAAGGAATACTTGGCCAAGTATCAAGACCCTCAAGAGGCTGACAGTATTCTGAAGATCCAAAAGGAGCTAGATGAGACAAAGATTGTCTTGCATAAGACGATCGAGAGTGTTTTGCAGCGGGGTGAGAAGATTGACGATCTTGTTGCAAAGAGTGACGGTTTGAGCTCCCAGAGCAAGATGTTCTATCGTACGACTTGCTACCTTTCCCTCCTTTCTTGCTTTGTGGTCCTTGTTTGTGGATGGAAACTGACTTGTAGGCAGAGCAAGCGAAGAAGCAGAACTCATGTTGCGTGCTCATGTAGCCACGTGCATATGAGGTCGGGCCTTTAATGGGGGGAAGCAGTATATAAAAGAATAGAGGGAATCTAAGAAAGAAGACTTATTATACAACATACCAGCCAAATTATGCCATCGCGTGGACCACACTAACATGGTCTCAAGGGTGGCCGACATGAACCACAATCTTCCCTGCTGTCCGCCCCTTTCTCAGCTTCTCGTATGCCTTTGGCGCGTCTTTCCACTGGAACCTTTCGTCAATCAACACTCGAACCTTTCCCTGGGCGATCCATTGGCCGATCTGCTCCAAGTGTTCCCGGTCGATCTTGACCCTTACCATTCGATATGGCATCTGTCCACCACCCAAATACGATGGCAAGAGACTCCTGCGGAGCATAACTAGCATGGAGCTCTGTATGGCAACCTGGATGAATGTGCCATCAGGCTTCAAGAAATGCCGGCTCTGTTCGTACAAGCCAGTCGGCGTCCCGGCGTTGTCAATGGCAAGATCAAAAACCGGGCCCCTCCTCTTCAACTCTCGTACAACATCGACTCCCCGATAGTCAATAACCTCATCAGCCCCGAGACTGCAACAGAGTTGTACATTCGCCGTGGAGCAGGTCGTCGTGACAGTGGCTCCCAGGGCCTTTGCGAACTGGACACTGAAGGAGCCCACTCCTCCACTGCCACCGTTGATGAAGATATTTGATCCAGGCTTGACCAAATCCTGCGGAAGGGATTGGAACGCTGTCAGTCCAGCCGTGCCCACCGCCGCAGCATCGTCGGGCGCGACGCCTCGCGGGAGGGCTGTGAGTTGCGAAGAGGGGACAACGATGATCTGCCCAAGTGTCCCAAACCTGGGGAACTTGGGAGCGATGCTCAGCGCGCCAAAGACCAGCTGCCCTTGCTTGAGAGATGAATTGGGGGCATTTGTTGCTCGCACACGGCCGCAAAAGTCAAGGCCAGGGCTGGCGGGGGGCTGCACCATGAACCTCCCGAACACGGGCGTCTCTGGTAGCTTGTACTCGACGGGGTTGATGCTCGCCGTAAAGACTTCGACCGAGACATGGCCTTTGGGGAGTGATGATGGGTCTGGTGGGGTTGCGTTCTCATTGAGGACGAGAGAGCTCTCGAGGGTCTTTTTAATGGATGTGTATTGCCAGGCTTGCATGGTTGCGAAAGGAGTGGCGGGTTGCTGGAAAGAAGACGAGAATGGGTGTGCAAAGAGGCATTGTGAAGGACTATTTCTGATGTATGTATTTGAATATTCTCATTGATCCGTTGGACTTTGTGGTCGGTATCTCGAGTTTCACTCCTCAAGCTCTCTCCGGCTTGAGTTTGAGTTGGCTTGAAGATGGCGGGCTGGATGACGAGCCCGAAACCCCGGCTCTGGACCCATGTCGATTTTCGGATTCGGATTCAACTTGCCCTCTGATTGGCCGCAAGGGATTGTGGCGGATTTACCATCACTGGGGGTTCCACTTACCGGGCCATGAAGCTCGGAATGAGACCACCGAGCACGACTTGTAGCAGCAAAGATTGGTCACCTGTTTGCCTACATCCTGTCAAGCCATAACTCCGCATTGAAGACCTTGCGGAGAGTCTGCTCTAGCTCATGATGGGTCACGGAAGCGGAGATGGTTTGAAGCTACGGAGTAAGTGTGTCAAATTGACCATTACACCAAAAGTGTAAGGCACCTTACTCTTGGTATAGGTACAATCTTAGGCTATCACATCTGACAAAGTGTTTGATTGGTTAGGTAGGTAACTAGGTAGGTAGATCATCATGACCTTAAGCCTGACATTGCTACTATCCCCTTCTAATGTTCTCCGCGTCGGCTACCTCTACTGAGTGATAACCATTTCTTGTTCATTTGAGTCGCAATGCATTTTCGTATCTTTGTAGCCGATTTCGTCTCCAGGCTCTCTTCCTCCTCGTGCCCTGTGCCCAGTACTCAATGTGGATCTGAATCCATACATGATGCTATATAACCCAGGGGCCACTTGATTGCCGCTTGCCATTCTGGCCCTAGAGAACCCGAAATAGCAGTGATGAGGCGGTGGCCCCAGCCCCTGATAAACCAGTAACCCGACCCCGCGGCGTGAAGTACCGTACAGTAATGTGCTGCTACCACTAGAGCCGCCGGATTATGCGCACGCAGAAGCGCCAAGAACCCATCTTTAAGCGTCATAGGCCAAATAAGAGCAACATTTAGCTCAGGGGTGGCGGCTGAAGCCTTTGCTGTACTGGCTCCGAGCCCGAAGACAGCATCTTTGACTATAGCGTCGGCTTCATGGTCAAGTCTGTTTCCGTTGAGGCTGCTGTGGATTTGCGGGAGTTGTTCTAAAAGTAATTCCAACAGCCCTGTGCTCCCGGGTTCGGCATTGCATTGCATGAACTCTCCCAATATTCCTTCGTGACTGACGTGCTGAGATAAGTTCATGATGGTGCCAACGCCCCGAACCAGGGAAAAGACTCCCAGAATGTCGTCGACTTGAGCTTTGTCCGTGGCGGCGGCAGACGCAGCGAATGCCCCCATGAATAATAATGACGAGGCAGCAAATAGCGCGTGGCAGTTTCTGGGAGTGACGCTCGAAACCTCGGCCGTGATACCGCAGATAGTATGATGCTGGTGCTGAAAGGCCCTTGACAGGTGCATCTGGCTGTGAGGCTTGTCCAAGGTGGCGAGGTGAAAGGCTGAAACAGCGAGTATCTGGTGCATGAGGAAAGGATGTGTAACAGCGTCCCTGGGAATGTCGACCTCCCACACACGACGACTGGCTCCTGGCAAAGTGGCTGAGGTGTGAGACGTGTAGTGGTTCATCAGACCCAGGTCCGCAGTCCAACCTGGCTGTTGTTCAGACCTGGGGCCCGGGACAAGATTTGGCACATCATGGATAGAAGACACCGGTGCTATCAGTGGGAGCTGGAGACGGGCTGCCGGGGCTACCGCAGTCGGGCTGCGGACAAGCTGCGTGCCGGGCCTCGGATTCGGATTGTCCTGGTGATTGGACGGAGGCGACGGCAGGCTGAGGCTGCAGAAGAGCTCCCACTTGGCGCAAGCACCGCAGGGACGCCTTTCGTCGCACTGCCGGGGTGTTAGTTGGAGGAGTGGAGGGGCTCGGCGTCAGCTTTACCTTGATCTTCCTCTGCTTGCAGCGGGAACAACCGTTACGAGACTTTTTGTGCCCGATCCTTGCCATCTGTACGATGCTTCCCTTGTCACTCGAGGTCTAGACTGGCCACCCGAGGATAAATAAGGATGGCGGGGTGGGGCGAGATGGACCATCTACTTAAGCTTGGGTAAGCGACCCCTGACTACTGGGGCTACGTAATCTGGAATGCATATCCGCAGCCTTTGGCGGACTAATCAGTTGTGCCGGGGTTGGTTAGTCCGCATTAAGCATCGCCTAGCCACGATGCGAACTAAACGATGCTCAACTCTAGCAAGTCGGCATCTAAACAACAATGAGACACCGACAAAGGGTTCAAGACTGAAGTATGTATTGCCATTTTTTGACCCTTTCCTAGTGAATTTACCATTGCTTGCTCATCCGTTCGACTCTGATTTACACGACATCGCAACCGCGCCACCGTAAAAGACAAAAGTCGACATTCATTCCTATCAACCCGAAGCCCAAGCAAGACATCATGAGCTCTGCCCAAAACCCTGGAGAATTTGTTTTCTATCACTACGACCCTTTTCTCCCAGCAGCTTGCATTTTTATCGCACGTTTTAGTCTGACATCGGCTGTGCACCTTTACCAACTCGCCAGGCTCCAGACCTGGTACTTCATACCCTTCTTGATCGGATGTTGCTGTAAGCTTCGAGTGTCATCGTCTTAGATGGAGTATAATAGCTAATTATGATCCTGGTTGCAGTTGAAATCGTCAGATTCATAGGCCGTGCCCTATCGACGACCGAATCTCCCGACTGAGCAATTCGATCCTTTACCATCCAAAGCCTTACCCTTCTCCTTGGGCCTGCCCTACTCGCCGCCTCTGTCTACATGGTTCTGGGTCGTCTGATTCAGTTCCTAGACGCAGGAACCCTGTCTCCGATTAGACCGAGATGGCTAACCAAAGTGTTTGTTTTGGGTGACGTGTTGTCCTTTGTCACCCAAGGCGCAGGTGAGCATCATTCAAGACTTGGCGAGATGCGGCCATTAATAACCAACTCAAAGGTGGTGCTATTCATGCCCGTGCCAAATCTCTAGACGATCTTAACCTCGGAGAAGACGTTATAGTAGCCGGCCTTGTTATCCAGATCGTTTTCTTTGCCGTCTTCATCATTGTCATTGGCATCTTTCATTATCGCATCAACGGCTCGCCTACCACCACCAGCTCCACGACCAACGTTCCCTGGAGGCGATTCCTCCAGGTCCTATATGTAGCAAGCTGCTTAATTATGATTAGATCTGTCTTTAGAGTCGCCGAGTATGCCATGGGCAGCGATGGTCCACTGTTGTCCAGCGAGGCTTATCTATACGTCTTTGACGCGGCGCTGGTGTTTCTTGTTGCGGCAATGTTTAACATCTTTGATCCCGGCAAGATAATTCCAAGGCAAGATGACCCAGTAGCCCTATTGTATAAACAGTCTTGACTAATATCCCTGCTCTTAGTAGGCCCCAGCGAGATAGTTATTACGAGATGTCACGGCAGACTCCAAAGCCCGGATCAAGTCAAGGGGGCCTGAACGACACTTGTGTGTCATTTTAGAAACCTCTCATATCATAAAAATATCCAAGAGATTAGGCCATGAATGAAAACTCTTCACGGTTTGCTCGCCCGCGACGAGGACGAAATCTTTTAGATTTGGGGTCTTTTTCTTGTCTTTATTAGTTTTATGCCAGACGAATATCGACGCAGACCCGTCGCTATGCTTAGGTTACAAGTTTTGGAGATAAAGGTGGCCGTTTAGGACAGGCGGGTTGCTGGCCTCGAAGAGAGGATAGCCCAGGTAAGACAAAGGGAGAGAAGGAACGTGGTGGCGAACCGGAATTGTTGCCACGTCTCACGGGTGCTGGCCGCACAGAGCAAAGGTCCCCGCTGCCCGTCGCTGGAACTACAGAAACATATTGGTTCACGAAGGTGCTGTGAATAGATATGAGTCCCTAGACGCTCAGTTGTGCCATTGAGGATTCCTGGCTTCCAGGACCGAGGGTCCTCTCGCATTAGCTTGGTCCGGGGTCGGGATCCTACGCAGCTGAATACGAACGACGCGCATAAAGTTTAGGAGCATCGCCTGGAATAAGAGCCAATCATCAATAGTCTATTCCGCTCGACAGTCAGCTCCATATGTATGGCCATATCCGTAAAGTTCTTTCTAATCGCTGTAGTTAGTAAGTTAGTCGCCGACGAAGGGATTACCAAGAGTCGGAGTCGTCCTATAGTCCCGAAATCGAGTGTTTCTTTCCTGAAAACCCTCCCAGGTAAACCCAGCGAGTAGCGTCACAAAGACATATGTCATTGCACTTCGGAACGAAGGATTGCCCATTAAGGGTGAATTACATATACTAACAATCCTATTCAGATAACCAGAGTTTGCTAAGCCGCAGCAGATCAAGAATATCGGCTAGTTAAGGCACCTGAGCGGTATCTAACCAAGCCATTAAGCTGTATGCAGCATTGAATGCCTCGGCCCGTCGCGCAGCCATGGGTCATCGCCAGTCAGCCACTGACGTCTGAAGGCGCTCTTTATTTCTCAGATCCTTCGGCAACCGTGCTGCTATTGGTGCGACTGTGTTCACGTTCTGGAGAACACCGACGATGGATGCACTTTCCCCAGATTCGAGCATGTAAAACTGGTATTCTCCCCTGCTCCATTGCGTTGCGGCCCACGAAGTGAAAAGACCATTCGACAAATACCTAGGCAGTGATGTCATAGACTGTTCGAGTCAATGGATCAGCAGCAATCTCTACTGTGGATTCATTCGGCCATGTCGATTAATGAGTACCATGATTTTTGTCGTTGAACAAGGAAGAGACAAGGGAGAGAGATGTATAAATATGGCGGAAAGTCGTCTGGAAAAGACTCTCCCACAATTCTTCAGTACCTCCAAGTCCAAGCTCCAAACCCACAAAAGTGAATACTATTCATTATCTACTCAAAATGCAGTTCAACCTCCTCTCCTTGATTGTCACCGCAATCCTTGCTACAGAAGTAGCGCATGCAATTCCAACTGGAAACTCTGGTGTTCAGAAACGCTGTGACCAGGAGGCGTATGAAGACTGTGTCTTCGAGCGTGAGCTTTACTGCTCCCGATGCCAGCCGAGTTGTGGTACTGCTTGTACGGTTATTGGATGTAAGTTTGCCATTGCGAACCAAGTTGAACATGGCTGACTGGACCTAGTGGCTGCTTGCCGTAACGTCGATGGACAAGGTGATTGTTAGATAACCGACAAACGATATCGAGCAATGTCTAGAAATAGTTGTATGCGAGAGCAGACTCCTTGTGTTGAGGGGCTGGGCAGGGAGAATTGATGGTTATGTTGCGACTGGCTTTGTTATTACGATTCAACATCGTACATCTTTGTATATCCCGCCTCGTCCGATGACTTTGGTTATCTTTCTATCCTTGACCTAGTTGCCGTATTTATTACATCCCCCTTTTTTCACTCTCTATATAAGTCTTTTCTGCCACAGGCAGAGACGTGAGCAGCCACACTAAAGAACACATCATTTACACAACAACAGCATCTCAACAGACAGCGATTGCTTTAGCGCCCTTTGAGTATGTATACCCGCAGACCGGGCGTATCAACAATAAATCTATTGTCGGGTGCAGGCGCCGCAGTCGACATGGCTCCATTACTATGTTGTGCAACGGCACGTAGACCAGCAATGTACAGAAGTAGTTAGATACTTGAAAGAAATTTCCTCTATTTGACGTAACACATACACTGTGTATCCAAATGACGCGCCAGGCTCTTAATGCCACTCGGGTTATTTCCAATAGAAGAGATGACTGCTGTGCATGTCCCTATCCAGTTGGCCCGCAGGAAGGGTACTTCTGTCGGGTTCACAGGAGTTCACTCGGTCAGGTTTACGAGGTGTCATGGAGATCAGGACTCTATCCTTACCGTGGCCGGATTGAACTTCTTGGGGATAGTTCGAGAGGTGCCAGTGATATAGGTATTATGACCCGAAACGAGATCACTTGGGTTTAAATAATCGTCGGAGTCGAATGTCAGCGCTATCTATTTAACTAGGTAACAGGCAAACTGACTGAGAATTTGTTCCACAGTTATGTGGCTCGTAAATAGGACTCGGCAGTTTACTTCACGAGCATCAAGGTGTGTGGCCACACCTCGGCTGGGCTTCGGCGCCGCACGGGCAAATCTCGGCCGACATTGGCTGCTGCAACTGGACCCCGCGGCCGAGATTACACGACCGAGATACGAAGTCTTGTACAATTATAAAATCGGATGATCTTGACAGATTATCCGTTGAATATAACATTGACTGCGTATGCTACTCTTCTCAAGTACAAGACCAAGATTTCTTTAAGAGTGTCCTAAGCCTCATTTAACTAGCTTGTCCTATGATCTTTTACTTTCACGATGCCGATCCCTACCATTGATCTTTCTGGTAAGCTTTTGTCATAGGATTGACATTGAGTAAGCCGATGCTAACAGTCGTGACTGGTTTAGACGAACGAGACCTCGTGCAGAAGGTCAAAGCGGCCTGCCGGTCCTATGGCTTCTTCCAACTTGTCGGTCACGGGGTGCCAGAGCCGCTACTTGATAATGTCCTGGAACAATGCCAGAACTTTTTCTCTCTCCCGCTTGATGTGAAAGAGAAGTACGACAAAAGTAGGTCAACCATATTGTCTGAAGAGACTCGAGTGTCATATGCATGCACAAGCTAAATGAGCTCTTAGATATGGATGGCTTCAACCGTGGCTATGAACGCTTGCGAGCCCAAAACTTTGAGAAGAGAACAGCAGGAGACCTTAAAGAAGGCTACTACTTTGGCGTTGACTTGCCAGAGGACCACCCCAAGGTAATGGCCAGGAAGTTCGGCTTAGGCCCCAACAAATACCCCCAAGAAGTACCAGATGCGGCCAATTTTCAGCAAATAATCGACGAGTACCACAACAGAATGCGCTCGCTGGCCGAAAGGATGATCAGGATCCTCTGCCGCACACTGGAAGTTGACGACGACTGGGTTCCAGAGTTTGTCGAGACTCCCATCGCTGTTCTGAGACTCTTGCATTACCCCCCACAAGCACCTGATGCGTCCGAGTTGGAGAGAGGTATGTTGCAGTGCTGCCAGCTCTACACAAGCTTACCAAGGTCTAGGTCTTGGCGCGCACACTGACTTTGGCGCGATCACGATTCTACTGCAGGACATGGTTGGAGGACTTCAAGTCTGGGACCGTGCCGAATCCCAATGGATAGACGTGCAGCCAACCAAAGGAGCACTCATTGTCAACTTGGGGAACTTGATGATGCGATGGACCAACGATCAGTACATTTCTAACTTGCATCGCGTCATCAACAAGTCTGGAAAGCAGCGTTTCAGCGTTCCGTTCTTCTTTTCTGGCAATTCCGACTTTCTTGTTGACTGCTTCTCTAACTGTCATGAGGGTGAACCAAAATATGAGCCAATAACTGTAGGGGAATGGATTTCTGGAAGATATGCCGATACGTATGGTACATCTGAGGAGAAGGCCGTTGGGGAACTATCTACGGCTGAGGCAACAGCTGCGTCTACTTAAAGAAGAGTCTCTGAATCAGCATTTATCTACCTTTTAAATCTTGCAGAACTTTCTTAATGATGGTGGCTCGGAAGAGGGAAGATTTCCCGCATTAGAGTAATAACGACAGTATTTGGGATCTGTTTTTGGAGGGGGTCGACGGCAAGTTACAGCGGGCGGAGACGGCCGAAGCGGGCATCGGGATGAGAAACTAGCATATGATTGGTCAATTGAGCTTATCTGGGGGTAAGAAAATGGCGATAGGGGATTGGTTTTCCACCTCCGTAACCTTCCTCATGGTCGAACGCGAATCCGTAAACGTCTTCATCGATAGGAACCTCACCAGCAGCAGCGACGATGCCAGCGGAACGAAGAAGCCAGAGAATCGTCTTATCTTGCATGGACTGTACCCGCCGTAAAACAAGATGCTCCAAGACGATCCCGTGCACTTCATGCATCGACCGAGGGCAAGCACAGACCTGTCGCCGAGAACCCGTCGCCGTAGTCAAGAAGGTATCAAGGCGCCTCGATCGAAGAGCGTCTAAGAATCGTCACAACCAGACAGCACAGCTGGTCGGCGGTGCTGGGGACTTTGGTTCCATCCAAGACGCCAGTAACCGAGGCCAACGACTCCAGTCTGGCGACGACCGTGCTACGTATTTATCGGAGGCAGATCAACCAGCTCAGAATGCAGAGAACTCACCCTCTCTGCCAAATATTGAAACTGTCGCCACCTTGGAGTTTCTTACTCATGGCCGCCGAAACATACTGAGCCGACCAAGCCCGTCATACGCTGCCCCCGATGAGCCGTCACTTGCATCAAGTGATAGTCCAGTGCAGCAGTGTTTGGGTCCCACATGGGACACTATGATATCCTTCAAAGAGGCTCAAAATTTGCTCAACTATCATCGGGAGATGATGCACAACGTGATTCATATGCCAACCCTGCTTGAAGAGCTGGAATCTAATTGGAGTCGGGCGATTTGCGACGAGACCTCGATCGCATTGTACTACGCCGTCCTCAGCGTAAGTATCTGGCATGATTTTCTGGTCTTGGCCCTAACTGACTGAGTGATAGACAACACTACATCATGCCGATGAAAGCGACATTACAGGACTCGGGATAAGTATCACAGGTGAGTTATGGAATTCCTAGACTGCAGAGCCGGGGAAGCTGCTAATAGCCCCAAATGCCAATGCGTTGTACAGCGGGTGCTGAGTCGGCTCGAGTTTTGTATGACAAAAGTGTGAGCTGCTTGTTCAAGGCAAATTTTATGGCCAAGCATACAGTTTACTCCCTTCAAACAATTTGCATCCTGATGCAGGTCGCCCACAATATAGACCAATCCGACTTCACCTGTGTTCTCATCTCGGCTGCCATTAGGATTTCCCAGTGCCTGAATATTCACCGGCTAGGGCCAGATCAACCTGCAAGTTTCTATCACGGGCAGCCCGAGGAAAGGGTTGTGCGAATACTGATAGAACGAGAGGTCAAGAAGAGGATCTGGTGGTTCCTGGTCCGGCAAGACTGGCTGCAGATACCATTTCAGAGTACCTACCTCATTCACGCAACACAATTCAACACCCCCTTCCCTCTCAATTGCCACGAGGATCCAGCACTCATGATTCGTGATTCTGAGATGGTATCCCAGCCAGATGACACCTACACGCAATCCAGTTACACACATACTTTGTCCAAGGGTAAGGAGGCAACCAATCCTATTTCGGGGGCCCAACTAACGTGACCAGTTGCTGTAATTATCTGGAAGCAACAAGATCGGACATGTAGCGAGGGCCATCCAAAAGATCAACCAGACGGGCTACGGAGAATCTATGAACAGGTTCTATGGGCTGACCGAGAACTGAACCGAATCTACGCGGACATGCCGCCGTTTCTGAAACCAGGGTCTCAGCATCCCACGCCCGGGACTAGCTGTCCGTCCTACGTTGAACATTTAGCCTCAATAAGCATGCTATCTATGGCTCACAAGGTCTGTTATATGGTTTGTGTTTTTTTATCTACCCCATGAAGCTGAATTGTCCTCTAGTACCTGTCTATCCACCGACATTTCATTCTTCAGAGCTTCAAAGATAAACATTTTGCGTATACACGGGTAAGCTGGTGTCATTGAGCCATCAAAAGTTGACATTTTCTAATAAGCTGGGGACTAGTTCACTTGCATTGCCATCGCCAAGAAATGTGTTCTTGACTTCCAGACGTGGCCTGATGACGCCTTCCATCACACTTGTCAAAACATGTGGACTGTATCATCCCATCTTGTGGCCTGCTGCATCACTCTCATACTCGCAACCTTATTCAAAGGTGACAACGAAATAATACATGATTCCACTGAGCTTCGACAAGTAGCCGAACTTGGTCGAGAGTTGCTTGGTCGCCTGGAGTCTTTAAGTTCCATCGCCAGGCGGGGAGGTATCTTGTTAGACATATTGCTCCGTCTTGGCGACCAGACGAGCAGCGCGGAACTTGACCTTAGCAACGTGATTCGGCAAGTCTCAAGCGCGGATGAGAACCAAGAGTCCAGGAGTCTACTCGAGACTGACCAGTTTATTTTGCAAATGGGCTCCAGCGCCTGGGATGAGATATTTGAAACTATGGAATTTGACGTGACGAATCTTCTGGGCGTGGTGGGTATGACGGATCTAGTCCCATTTTCTTGATAAATAGCTGCAAAGGCAGGAGGGTTCTTAGACTTCAACACCATAGCATTATCAACCCACGTGAGCCTGAAGGTTGTGGTGTATGGCTCGATGTGCCTTCTCTGATAGGTCTCCCTTAACCCTTCTTGGACTTGATGCGTCTTCGTTCCACCCTAAGACTGACCAAAAATGCCGCGCCGCCAAACCCAACAGAAACAAGAAATGCATTTGCAACAGCAGTCTGGAAAGCCTCCCTGACAAAACCAAGCAACTTTGAAGGGACAATCTTCTCCAACTCTACTCCGCCAGCAGCTACAACGGCTGGCACATCTAAGCCCTTGATTTTCTTCAACTGCTGGTGGAGAGAGTTTTGAAAGACGTTCTGGGCAACGGCAAGACCGACAGACCCGCCCAGACTTTGGGATAGAATAACCATGGTTGTGCCAAGGGGAATGTCTGCTTTGCTTAAGACAACCTGAACGGCGAAGATTGGGATCTGAACTGTCGTTCCGTAGCCGCCACCGGCAAGAACCTGGTAGCCGAACCAAGACCTTATCGGACTGGACTGAGACAGGGTGTATAATAGACCTCCGGCGACGGTGAACATGGCTGATCCGAGCCACATGAAGGGCACGTAGTACCCAGATAGGGTCATGAGGGTGCCGCTGATTAGAGTGGCGACCGTGACCGTGACTCCGTGTGGAAGGATGTTGATTCCGGATGTCTGGGGATCGGTGCCCTTCACAGCTTGGAAATAGAAGGGCAAGTGATATGCCTGGGTCATCATTCCGCCCTGGAGCAAAACGGAGAACATGCAGCCGAATAGCACGGACCGCTGCGAGAGAATGCGAAGGGGAATCAAAGCACTATGATTATAAGCAATAGACTGGAACTGGAGGAATGAGGTCATACTCTTCCCTCTGGCGGACTTGTATGTAGCCGAAAATGATCAGAAGCAGCCCAAAGCCAAGCAAGCAGCCCCATACACGGGAGTCACGCCAAAGATGAACGGTGCCTCCCCACTGAAGCGCAAGAAATAGGCAGATCAACGTAGCGGATAAGAGGAGTGCGCTCTTGAGACCCAAACTTGTGATTTTCTGCTTCAGCGTACAGTTCTTGTTTGGGGCTTCTCCCATGGATGTTGTGTAGTAGAAGCAAATGATAAACCCCGTCAAAGCCCCCAGTGCTGTTGCGTAGAGTTAGCCAGTCCAGCCATGTCTATGATATGGGTCACTCACGCAGATTGATCCAAAAACAGAATCTCCAGGTGAGCCGCTTCGAGTGGGTGAATATGCCTCCAAGTGAAGGCCCAATGACCGAGGCCACACCGTACATGCTGCTGACGATGCCCAAGAGTAACGGTCGTTTTCTCATTTCGACAATTTGGGACATGATGATCATACCACCACAGAACAAGCCAGCTGCCCCGACCCCAGCCACGGCTCTGCCAATGATGAAAGCAGGTGAATTGGGGGCAGCGGCACATATGATGGAACCGAGTTCGAAGATGGCACCAGAACTCAGGTAAACCCACTTGAGGTTGAAGAAGGTGTACATTTTACCAAATGTCGGCTGAAATGACATTTGGGCTAGGAGATAGACAGAGCCATACCAAGCTGAAGCTGTTAGAGAAGATACCCGAAACGTGTCAAAAAGTTGACTCACCTACGTCGCTGAGACTGTTGAAGTCACTGGTGATTTTGGGGATGGCAGTGGCTTTTGTTCACTTAGCAATGATCCTGTCACGTTTATCATTGTGCTCACAGATGATGCTGTTGTCCAGTGCAATTGTCAAAACTCCCACCATCAAAGACAGTGCCATGAATACGAGAGGCAGGCCATGGAGATATTTTTCCTCCTCTTCAGCCTCCGATCCTCCGTCTAATGGGCCAGCAGGCGGGTCTGGTCGCTCCACGTTGCCTGGAGATGCCGTCTTCTCCGTTAAGTCGGCGTTTTCACCAGCCTTGGTCTTTTCTTGAAGAGCGTCATCGTGCCTAAATAGTTGTGAGATAATGGTATCATCATTTGAGTCTGAGTCAAGAATACTGGGGCAGGTTTTCTTCAACGCTCATCCTCGAGTTGGTAGTTGGTTCGTGTTGTGGTCTATCCATCTTTGCGCAAACACCTCGAGAAAGTTTAAAATCTTGTTAAGTGGAGCAAGATGGTTTCTTGCTATAGTGCAATGTGTCAAGTTTTATCAAGCAAAATCTTTCGTGACTTAAAGAGAATCAGGCCACAGTCTGCAGAACGGCGTCAGCTCTCGCTCTCGCTTGAAAGGTTTACGAGGGATCAGTAATCACATACAAACAACCAACATTTGAAGTAATACGATTGTTTTTATCTTTTTTATCATTGCTACTACCGGCGGGTGACTGGAATTATTAATTATTCCCAACAAATAAGAGGTAGGTAAGCTGACGTTGACCACCTTGCCAACGCAGGTCAGTGATTTGTAACACCAGAAACAAGTTTTAAGGCCTAGCACGGAACTCGCATCGTAGACTTGTGAGCTTGTTCCGCTTATATAACGCATTGGACCTGAATCTTAGATACAAAAACTGAACACCATCGCTGCATATTTCCTGTTGCCTTGGATAACGGCCCACATTTAAGATTTGTTGGGACTTGTACTGCCACACTGGATGACTCTTTGGCTTAAAGGGTAGACGCTTCGTAATCGACCAAGTCATGAGACCCAAAAGCCGGTAGGAAGATAGGGATATCGGATCGAATTCCTTTTAGCCGAGGACATGGCGGGAATGCACGTGGTTGGAGGTCCCGGATCCACGGTCAGCTTTCTCCGTCGGTTGTCCGAACACCGCTCAGGGTTGCCATTGGTGGACCACTAAACACCTTATGGCTGTTGATTTTCGGAAATCTAGGTTTATATGAAACTGCGTTGAGTCGTGTCGTTCTTTTCGCTTATAAATAGAGAAAGTTGAGAATTTTATGCCCCAAGAGGGATAAACTTAGGACTATTTCGTAAGAATCAACGCTCAATACACTAGCTAAGGCTTAAATACTGTTATACTGATATTATAAGCCGAAGCTTAATAGTAATTGAAGAATTGCAACGGTAATAGTGCAGAAAATTACTATGCCATTCAGCCCACGTAGGTTGTTCGAGTCTCACCCTTAAAGGTCTTGACACCGCGCGTTATGTTTAACTAAAACTAACTTTAAACCCAGTGGAACTTCGAAAAAGGTAATGATTATCGCTTACAATAATTCAGTAAAATATTATCTCGGATAGATAGTTAATCAATTGAAACCATAGATAAAAATGCGGAAGGAAATCAGTCTGTGAATTCTACGCGTATCGATCCTGACCAAGTGGCCATTTCTTTTCCTGTTGGTGCCTCGCGAGTTCTTAGGAAAGAATTACTGAGATAGTTCTACGAGTAAACTGGACAATATATGTTAATATGTGCATTGTGTGGGAGAAGGCAAATGTTCTTCTTATAGTTGTGAGATTAAATGTGTCAATTTGGAGTGGCAGCAGACAGATATAGGACATAAGAATAATTTCACAAGCGGAGGATGCAATTCAGTAACAGCATCACAGAGCATTACACGTCTGACCTTACTTTATATAGTCTAATTCCCTACCTATATCTAAATCCGCTGGTGATATTTATATTAACCGTCCCTAAAGCATATATTAAGCATTGTTGCTACCCTATAGAAGCAAGCATATAGAGTAGAAGTAGAGTTTTATTAACTTCCCTCCTATATATTACTTCTTTAGTAATTATTATTAAAGAAATCGCCTAAATACCTATTAAAATACTAATAGTATAATAATTACTATAAATAATAAGGCTATTATAGCTAGGACTTTAATCTTAATTAGAGCTAATACTCTTAGTAATACTAGCTAGAATGTTATATAACTAGAGGGTTATATAATAATTTTAATAAATACTTA
>JAADYS010001004.1:0-10431 GCA_012931995.1 Fusarium albosuccineum
TTATTACTTATTATTAAGTATAAAGTTATATAATATTACAGCATAGCAATTTTAATAATAATTTAACTAAAAATAAAAGCATATTATATCCCTTTAAAAAGGGACACATCTAAATTATTCCTCACTTTGCATACTTAGCGCAGAAATGTCGCAACAGCTTGCCCTTCCAGAACAAGACCAGGCCGAGAACCCCGACCAGAGCGCTCACACCAGCATAAATGCCAAACGTGGCCACAGCTCCAATATTTTTGATGTACTCAGCTGTGTGGTAGCTTATACCGAAGCCAACCAGGCCTCTCGTCAAGGGCAGCACAACGAGCATAGCGCCAGCACGCTTGGGGTGCGAATCGATAACATACGTGGTGCCGGCTGTCGAAGCGGACAGGATGATGAACAGGTAGGCGTCGATGGTGACGACGAGTGCGAACCAGTGGTAGTGCCATGGGTCGGCGACGGCGTATCCATAGATGACGGTGAGAATGATGGCGAGTATCAACGGCAGAACTATGGTGACCAAGCGGTACTCGGGCTCGTGGACGCCTTTGTTCCGCCGGGCAGCGAACTTGATGCCCCAGTCGCCCAGGCTGCCGATGAGCGGCAGTGAGATGGCGGCTACGGCGAGCTGGCCGAGCTGGATCAGACTGACAGTCGTGTTGGGCCAGTTATACGGCGGTGCGGTCAGGACAGCGCCGTACGTCATTTGTATGGACACGTCGATGCCTTGGAATATACCGTTGTTGACGGCAACCCAGAGGACGTGGGGAAACAGGAACACGGTCCCAATTTGCTTGAGGCAGGTCCAGAAGTTGCCTAGATGTGGCTTGTGCACCAGAATCCTCAGGTCCGACTTCCACGTGCGTGGCGGGAACGTCTCAACGTCGAGTGGTCGGGGGTCAGTGATTGTGAGGTACCGGGCTGCTGAACCAGAGCCATGTTTGTTCGTGTCCTCGCGGTTCAGTTCTCGCGTCTCGGCGCCAGCGATTCGGTTAGATATGGATGTATTCTCGGTAATAGAGTTGTCAAGCACTGACGGCGGGTCTAAAGATGGGCTTCCCGTGAATGCTGCGATCGGCCGGTCATAGTAGGTCTCGGGCACAAACAGAAACGTAAGGATCATGGCTGAGCCACTCATTGCCGCAAAGAGCCAGTAAGCAGAGCGCCAGCCAAAGTCATTCGCCATGTACGAGGCACCGATAACGAGGGAGCAGTTGAAGGCGATCTCGGCGGACGAGTAGCACTGGATGGCCCTGGCACGTTGGTGGAGAAAGAAGATGTCCTACGTTGGGGCAAGGTTTCCCATCCGTCAGTATTAATTTCTCCACTGTCTTGCAATGAAATCAACGCAGCCAGGGGAGCTCACTTGAATCATGAGGAGAACAAGAGCCTGGCACTGGGCTGCGGAGAAAGCGGCGAGCATTCTGCCGCCGAGGTGGCCATGATAGCCAGTGTTCGTTGCGCATACGATGCATGATACGAACAGTAGGATAGTAGATGCGAGTATTACTGGGCGGCGACCGAAGGAGACGGCTAGCGGCATGGAAACAATGTTGCCAATGCCGAGAAAGAGGCTGGGATAAGTGAAGAGGTCCGATATCTGCTGCGACGTTATGCCTGACTGAATGTAGTCATCTTGCATGTACACGATGAGTGCCCCGAGGGAGGAAATGAGGCATAAGCCGGACACAGCATCTGTAGTGGGAAGGTAGATATGGTGAGCCTCTGGGACTTGAAGTTCGGGAAAGAATCGTCTCCAAGGCGGCTCTAAGATACTCACAGGTGGTCAAGATGACGAGGATAAACACCTTTCTCCACCAAGGGAGGTTCAAAGGGTCTGCGAAATGGGTTAGGCCGGGAAGTCTGGGGATTGGATCGAGCAGTGGATGCAAACCTCGGGGGTCGGCGGATGGAGCCGGGATTAGAACCACGGACCCTTGGACCGTCAGGGTAGCCGTGCCATCAAAGGTGATTTCACTTTGTCCGACATCAGGAAGGCCCGCCGATTTGGTGTCTTCTAGACGGGAGGGATCAGTCATGGTGGGCTGGAACGCCTATCGTTGACGGTTGGGTCAATGACTCGTGCTGGCATAGGTAAGAAGCGAAGGGGGCAGAAGTGAGGTAAAACGGCAAGGCAACGCATGATTATATAAATTTAGACTGGTAACTACTATAAGGCTGGCACCAACCGTTGCCTTTTGCCGGGCACGAGATGTGTGCAGAAAGCCAAGGCATCCTCGGCATCTTAATACAACCAGGGTCTTTTAAACAGGTCTAGCTGCCACACGGAAGGAGGGGTTATACAGAAGGGTATGGCGCCACGTTACTAATAGACCTTTTCTTTACAGCAAGAGTAAAGTTACGACAGAGTGATTTATAGACAACAACCAACTGCCGAGAGGGGCTTCAGGGCAGGAGTGCAACATGTGCGCGCGCAGTGGCAAGTCTAATTTGCTAGCGTCAGCACAGTGTCATGCGCCAAAGTCGCAAGGTAGCATTCGCAAGGTGCACTTGGTTGACAGCAAGTCAGTGCAAATTTCGAGATGTCTCGGCCGGCGTGTGCCTGAGAAACGAGTTGAAGATAGAGTTTAATGAGGCTCGATCGCGATACGGATGAGCCGGTCTGAGCTGGTGTATAAGGATGCTCGCCTCCTCTGTTGTAAGGCACTCTTTGTTTGATTCAACAATTCAGCTTCCAGCACCCTTCTTCTTTTCTCCTAAGTCCCCTAGACCCTATCGGCATTAGTCTTGCCCATGGACCTGGCCCAAGTCAAGAACGAAGCTAATGCAGCCTCCGCGCTATTGTCTTCACCGACAGATGGCATCGGCCATGCCACGGCTCCTGATACGATTGGCGAAAGAACCCATGACTCCGACGATCCCCCACCGGAAGAACCAGACATGTTGGATGATGATCCGAGTGACGATTTCGACCGCTACTGGTCAGGAGACGAGCTCGATCCGAAGGTCTGGCGAAACAGCCGCAAATGGCGGCAAGTTGCAATAATATCTTTGCTGGCCCTCGCTACGTACGTTTCTATACCAGTCACACCAGAATCATGTCCCGTCGTCAACCAACTCGCCCCCCACTCTCAGCACTGCGCTTACCCCACCGCCTCCTAGACCTCTCGCCTCAGCTGTGTATACCCCAGCGCTCGATCAGATCTCTCGGGATCTGCAGGTCACGCAGCCGTCCCTGCTCCATCTATCCCTGTCCGCCTACATCCTTGGCTTTGCCGCGGGACCCTTGCTAGTCTCACCCATAAGCGGGCTTTCGGGCCGGTTGCCAATCTTCCGCATCGGCAGTGCGTTCTTCGCGCTGCTGAATCTGATGTGTGTGTTTTCCAGCTCCATCGGCGTCCTCATTGTCCTCCGCTTCCTTGCCGGGGTCGCAGGCTCCACACCGATGGCCCTTGGTCCGGCCACCGTGGTTGACCTCTTTCACAAGGAGGAGAGAGGGAAGGCGTTGTCGTTCATGGCAGTGGGTGCTGTGTGTGGTCCAATGTTGGGCCCTAGTTTGGGTGGTTTCATTGCTCAGTCTGTGGGTTGGAGAGGCTGCTTTGTTATGCTCTTTTGCGTGGTAAGTGTGTATAATGGGCCCAGACTGGGCGGAAATGGATGATTCGACCCCCGGTCAACCCCCAACCCCAATTGTAACGAGTATTCTGGCTGACTCGGGCGACTATCGTCCAGACCTCCTTCAACGCCTTCCTGACCCTTATTTGGATGCAGGAGACATCCTTGACTGCAATTCGCAAGAATCACCATCTGTCTCTTCAATTTGACATTGAAGAATCAACTTTGCTCCAGAAGCCTCCGTCACCTCTCGCTTTAGGAGATGCGCCTCGGACCATATTGAATGCCACACTACGGCCCATTGTCATCTGCTCTCGGCGGGACATCCTACCGGCAATCCTAGTAGGAAGTTTCTTCTACTGCCTTCTGGTATGGCTCTACATTGATATTCCGCTCACGTACAAGGCCGCATACGGCTTCTCAACTCGCCGCGCCGGTATGATATTTATGGCTTTGGGCCTCGGTATGATTCTGGGGCTGGTGGCCTTCGGTCTGGCAAGCGACAAGATGATGGTGCGGATGGCTCACGGCGGAGACAAGCGCCCAGAGCACCGGCTTCCCTTTCTTGCCGCGTCTATATGCATCCTCACACTAGGCATGGCCACGTACACGCTGGGCACAAAGCTCATGGTCGTGTGGCTTGTCTCTGCCATCGGAAATGTTATCATGGGGACGGGGTTGTTTTGCATCACAGTGAGTGTCCTACCTAAGACTAAGCAGCTTAAGGTTTCCTTTCCTTCGACGCCGATCTTTGGGAATGTGCACCTTAAGGCTGACCGCGATTTGTGTATCCATAGATGTCCATTAGCTCGTACGTTCTTGACGTAAGTCCGCAGGATGCGGTAGCCTCCGCGGCGGCGTTGTCAGTCGTCCGATTTGTCTCGGGAGCCTTCTTCCCAATCATAGCACAGAAGCTAGAGGCCATGATCAGTGCTGAGGCTGTTCACTGGTGTCTAACAGCCACCTCTGCACTCATTATGATTGCCGTCCTATTTTGGATGCTGTCGCTCTTTAGACGTCCTCGCCTTAGTGACATGTAATAGGAAGGTTGACTTGGTAGTTCGAGTTATGTTAAGAGCTCACACGAGCGATTTTAAACTTTAATAGATTACTCACGCTACCTGAAATGTTCCTGTTGAATCTCTCATCTAATAGCTTTATATAAATCCGTTATGGGCGACATAGCTGTCCCCTGTAACATAGAAAAACCAGATCTCGCCGCTGAAGAAGATCCTCTCCGGGCCCAGGATGCGTTTCAGTCATCCTCGTGTCGGGGGCGCTACTAAACTCGGTTTTAGGAATCTTCCGAGGAAGTCCCAGAGCAAATGGGACGACAATATGGTGATTTCGCTGGGTATTCGTGGCGATAATCCTTCTCAGTATGCGCAATATTTGGACCATCTTCTCATGTATGAGCTTTATCCGGTTACTAAGGGCAAGTTATTTGACCAATACCGCAAGGAGGCTCTAGATAGAAAGGCAGGTAATGTTAATAAGTCATGGTAATTGTCTTAGGTTTGCTCATTTTCTAGACTAGTTTTCTCTTTGGTATGCTAGCTACACGGCCTTTGGTTTTCGAGAGAGCGTGACAAGCTTGTAGCAATCCCTGCGGCAATGTCTTATCTGAGTAGTGCTCATTGGATCTTATCCGTATCTGTCGAGAGTCGTACCAGTCTTTCTAAGATTTCATCAGGGGGCCTATCACTTGGATAGGCACCATTGGTCCAGGGTCTCCTCCACGCATAGAAGGGTAAGAACATATCGGCGTCGACCATGACAGAAAAGCTAGGACCCAAATGTAGCCCACCGCGCGGCGTATTAGCTTCGGTGTCTTCCTATCTTGGAGGGGGGGACTTGCCGATGTTCCACTTATGAACTTTCCGAATCCATCTCAATTAACTACCACATAACCTAGCCTAGTTCTCACAATAACAATTTATTGACTTGCTTCAGATCCTAGGACTGTTCATGTCCCCTCTTATAGGGTAGGGGCACTTTATATCCTGTGTATCTAGTGGGTCTTGGAGGTTCCTTATCTAAGCTGTCACCTGAACCTCAAACGGGCACCTCTTGCCCTTGGGCACCTTCTAAGGGTACACGGCAGCGAGCGGAAGAAGGAAGCTGGCCTCGCTGAGGGTTTCTGTGGCTACTCCAAACTGAGTGCAAGGTAAGATAGTAACATAAAGCCACCCATCTTCTGTGTCCCAACGCTGGCGTACAATGTTGAAGGGGATGTTATAGAGTTAACTGTTATATAATATCTCTAAGGATCTCTAGCCTCAGCCTAAGTTCCCAATCGCCGTCTAGTCTTCCTAAATCCAATCTCCAGTCAAACTCCATCCGCACAGTTATCAAGGCCGACGACTTGGCGATACAAGCTTAGTTGCCGAGTTCTTTACCGACCGACCGGAGCCCGAGTGGAATATAGAGCTTGGTAACGGTACTGTACTGGGCAGCAAGCAAGACTTCTCAGGCCATGATGGTAAAATTGGCCAATGCCAGACCAGGTAGAAGGCAGGGATTGTTGGAGGGTCGCCAATCGTCGAGTCGGCTATCTTGAATCCTTCCAGCCCCATTTATTGACCCCAGAGTTTTTGCGAAAATTCTGCACCTGGCTACTTTAGGTGTTGTTCCGCGCACCTGCCTATTTTAGATGTTATTCTGCGCACCGAGAGTTAAGCGAGTTTCAGTTGAGGCATTCCTGGGAGTGCGTTATACCTAGACCAAGGAACAACTTCTGCGAAGTTTACACCAAGCAAGAAATTTACTAACCACCTGTTCCCCAGTCAGGTGGATTGTCCCTGGCCAAGATGAGTGGGCAGTTCTATTCAACGTGCCGGTATGCACACCGAGGAGGCAAACCTTGAGTTATATGAACTTTGACTGATAATGATCAAAAAGCCGTCGGCATAACACTCTCAATCGAGCTGGGTCCGGCTTGTCGGTAGCAGGGGTTATGAAGTTAGTGCTTACTTGCTACCGTTCTTTTGGGATGGATAATGCGCGGTGGCTTAGATACCAATCTGAACGGTTAGAAAATGCGGCGTTGGTAGTCTTCTGACCTTTAAAGAGATCCGTTGCATCTTGCCTTAGGCCTTGACTTGTTGGGACCTTCCTCCTCGTCCCTACCCACTGCCGTCCTGACCATTTTAGAATCGTGAAGATCAGACGCGAAAGCGAGCTAGTGAACAATGCAGATTTCGCTGGCAATCCTCACTGCCTGGCTAGGGGTCTCATCGCTTGCAACGGCTGCGCCCACTGAGCAGTCCGCCAGTGACCTGCTGCTCGATCTTAATGCCAAGGCGACCTCTGCGCTGGAGAATGTGGATGTGAACCCCAGCAAGCGATCCAACCACAAGAAATGCACAATCGCCAACGCCGCTGTGCGCCGCGATTGGTAGGTTGACCTCTTTGCTATCCTGTACCAAGCTTGGCGGTAAAATAACCACCATTACAGGAAAGCCCTCTCTAAGAAGGAGAGAAAGGGTTATATCAATGCTGTGCTGTGTCTCCGCAAAAAGCCCTCCAAGGCTAGCCCGTCTTTTGCGCCGGGTGCCCGCACCAGATATGATGATTTTGTCGCTGTCCACATCAACCAAACACTGAGCATCCACGGAACAGTAAGCCACGCGATCGGTCAGTTTTTTAAGCTGCATCTAACAGACGTTTCAGGGCAATTTCTTCACCTGGCATCGATACTTCACTTGGGCCTACGAGAAAGCTCTCCGTGATGAGTGCGGCTACAAGGGCACTCAGCCGGTGAGTAGATCTTGCTACCAGTAATGATCGGAACCGCATGCTTACACCTGACTGTAGTACTGGAATTGGTTCGAGACTGGTGACTTTGCCACTAACCCTGTCTTCGACGGGTCTGAAACGAGTATGAGCGGCGATGGCAAGTACGTCAAACACAACGGCTCTCTCTCAGGCATGCAGAATATCAAGATCCCCAGTGGTAAAGGTGGCGGTTGCATCAAGACCGGCCCCTTTGTCGGTGCGGTCGCCAATCTCGGTCCCCCTTCTCCTGGTATGGATGGAATGGAAGCCACCAAGACTCCACTTGAGTATAATCCCCGCTGTCTGCGTCGCGATCTGAGTCACTACGCCATCGATCAGTGGATGACTTTGGAGAATCTATATAACGTTACCCTTGGCGAAGCTTCGCACAGCATCAAGGCTATGCAAGACGAGTTCCAAGGTCGATTTGCTGATGAGTTTCTGGGCATTCATGCAGCTGGTCACTTTGTCATGGGCGGCGACTCATCCGATCTCTTTTCCTCACCCAACGAACCTATCTTCTTCCTGCACCACTCCATGGTCGACCGTATCTACTGGATTTGGCAGGCCCTACATCCTAAGCAGGCCAAGGAAATTGCTGGCACTATCACTATTCTCAATATGCCTCCCAGTAGAGATGCCGTCAAATCTGACCCTCTCAACATGGGTGTTAATGCACACGAGATCACCATCGGTCAGGCGCTCGACACGCTTGGTGGTTCGCCTTTTTGCTACATTTATGTATAATCTATGATAGTTACTGCTAAGTACTCTTATCTGGGACATGCTTAATCAAAAAAATATCTACTCGATCGATCTTTAAATTCGCGCTGATCTGGCCACTGCTTGCCTACTAGAAGGCCAATCTCTAGCATTAGCAAGATGTGACGATATGGCTTAAATCTAGCTTGCGACGATTGATCTACATTGGGTTATTGATGTAGCTTAATATAACTCGGATCGAGTGGGAGCCGGATGGGCCCTCTCTGACTCTGCGGTCCAACTTGCTTACGCACGAGACCGCAGCGATAGGCGACCCGTTGCGGCCAAACTATACACACACTCTCTCTTGACTTCGTGAGGTTACTAATGAAAAGTTTGGGGTGTATGATTCACGAAGACCTGCTGTATGTTTCAGCCTGATACTATTGACATGCCTTTAGTTTACTACTATAGCCGCAAAAAGCTGGTCTGTCATTAGGACTACATCGGTATGTAGAACCTCTAATGATCTACTAAAAATAATATACTATGCTCAGATTCTGTCTTTAATTTCGTTCCTTAAGGCTCTTTTGGGCAACCCGAGCGGGTTGTATCTCCTGTTAAGATATGTAACTTGTTCATGCTGATGGTGGGCTGTGCACGCTGGTCAGATTTTTTTTTTGGACTGATTTTATTCAGCTCGAAACATACTACCAAAGAAAGAGATGTCAGCTTATAGATTATTCAAGTGATTCTCACTTTTGATACGTATAGTAAGCACTAATACGCTTAGCCACTGTAAATAATTGACCTGTTTTGGTGTTATTCTCCGATTTATTGGTAATGAAACTGAGAGGTCTACTTAGAAAAGAAAATGAAAATGCTTTAAACTCTTGAATTCCGCTCGATCCAAAAGCTGTTTTTATCAGTACTTGACGCTTAATTCAGTTCACCAACTTACATCTTCCCAAGATCAAACATGGCGTTCGACCGGAATCTTTGTACTCTGGATACTTGCAGCGTGGAGGTGTACGGCTGGTACCACTACATCCCCAATCTCGCCGCCAATGCTCTTTATCTCGCTATCTTTAGCATTTTCGCCATTGTTCAGCTCCACTTGGCCATCAGATATAGAGTTTGGGGCACTTTTGCTGGCGGACTCGTGCTCGGCTGCATCACAGAAGCGATTGGTTATGCTGGCCGCATTATGCAAGCCCGAGGAGATGGCATTTTCAAGAAAAAGTTAGTATAGTGCTGCCTATGACTCCTTTATCGAGAGTTATTACTTACAGGTGCATCGCTCTCAGGTACTTTGTGATCCAGCTGGTATGCCTTACTATTGCGCCCGCCCTTATCTCCGCACCGATCTATCTCTCTCTCGGTCGGGTCGTCAAAGCATACGGAAGACAGTTCTCTCTCATGGCGCCAAGAACGTATGCAATTATCTTCATATGCTCTGACGTTGTCTCGCTGGTCCTTCAAGCTATGGGTGGCGGTCTTGCCGCTACTGGAAAGACACAGAAGAAGGTCGATACAGGTGTGTATATTCTGGTAGCAGGATTGGCATATCAAGTGCTATCCTTGGGTGTCTTCATGGGCCTAGCAACACATCTTTGGTCTCGCATCCGCAAGGGTACTGAAGGGGCGAACCCTCGATTTCGCGCGCTACGATCTTCTCGCCAGTTTAAATCATTTATCTGGGGTATGTTACTCTTTCGCTTCTTCCAATCACTAGGCTGACGGTTCTGACCAACCCAAAGCCCTCAGTATTGCCACTATCACTATAACAATTAGATGCATATATCGGGTCGTTGAGCTTTCTGGTGGCTTCAAGTCTGAGCCGGCCAATGATGAGCCCTCTCTTATGGTCCTTGATGGCCCTATGATCATGGCGGCTCTCCTTGCACTTACTATCTGTCACCCAGGACCCCTGTTCTTTGGAGACTGGAAACGGCTGGGTGATGATTCGGGATATCCCGAAATCACTCAGGATATGGAGCAAGTTAGCCTGAGTGCTGAGTGTTGAACCAGAGAGGTCATGTACACGCAAGAAGCGGCACAAGGACCCGCAATGCGTCTTAGCTAAATGCACCTCGGATGTAGGAAAGGCAAATGCCTCTGACAAATCACAGCCTAAATAGGAATAGCGTAAGGCATCTGCACAAAAGAGNNCAGAATCCCTAAGTGCGGGTTCAACACTGAGCGTAAGTAGGATAAAGCTTACGAGACACCCCTTGGACGAGGTTAAAGGTAGTGCGCTTGAATTATACAATCTTAACTACTTTAACATTTAGGATTTAAGCTAAGGGAAATTATTTATAGTAATATCTTATATAAAAAGATATTAATAGCTTAATCTAGGTTAGGGTTAAGATATAGAAG
>JAADYS010001005.1:0-24284 GCA_012931995.1 Fusarium albosuccineum
CACCACCACCACCACCGCTGCCGCTGCCGCTGCCGCCGCCTCCGTCCACCGTTATCCGTCCCGTCGTCGCCATTCTGTCCTCGACCCCTCCCCCCAAGGGACGTACTGCAGAGCCCACGCCCGAAGCGAAAAAAACCCATCCATCCCAGCGACCCGCGTTTCACGCCCAGGCTTTTCAGCCAGCCAGCCAGCCCAGCACCACCACGCCCAAGCCCGATCCAAGCACAAATCCCCCCCGTGCTGCAGGCTGCTGCTTGCGTTTTATGCGACTCTGACTGTCCCTTCAGTTGGCTGACCGTGGACCCGTGGCTTGTTATTATTATTTTTTATCCAAAATTTCCTGGCCTGGGCATCCTGCTGCCCCCATAGCTACCTATCCTCGCTGTCGAGCCCCGTACTACGGCGTAGACACAAGCCGCGCTCCGTCTCCGCTTATTACCTCCGCCACTACCATACTGCGTACCTCTCTCCTCAGAACCGGTCGCGCCCGTCGTTCATCACCCGAACTCGCACCCGTCACTCACCATACGCGACAAGGACACCACCACCCACCCCCAACCAAAAAGGAGGTTTCTGTCCTGTACGTCCGGACCGTACGCACGCACGCACGCAATAGAGCACAGTCACAATGGGTACGTTGCCGTCTTTTGCTTGATTTCCATGGCCCAACTGTCGTGGCCAGCAACCACTTGCTATCTGCCTGCCTCCCTATTGATGGCTACAAACGCGCGTCTGCTGCGGCTGTCTAGCAACGTGTGTCGTGGTCGACTCCTGCAAATCCTCCCCCCTCCCCAATCCATACATACCTATCCTCGCCTCTCAAGGCTGGGCGGCTTGAGCCTGCTGCAGTCGCCTCGTCTGCCTCAGCCTATCTCCCGAGCCTGATTGAGCCCAATTCAACCCATGCCTGAGCTCCCTCTCTCCCAAGCCTGAAGACAACAGAGCTTGAGCCTGACCCTCGGGCCTGTTACTGCTGCTGCTGCTGTGTCTTGCTGTATCTGCGCGCTGCGCTCTCGCACTCCTCGGAGTGTCTTCATCAATCAATGTGATACCACCTCTTGCTTGATGCAGCCTCGGAGAGGCTCCATTCCACCCCGACAAGCTCTTCCAGCCGCCTCTTCTTTCTCGCGTCGCCTTTCCCCATTCACCCTTCACCACTGCATTATCAAAGCCCCCTTACCTGCATCTTTCCCGCCAAGGTCCACTCCACGCGCATCCCACCACCCCTCCACTACAAGCCGACCTCTGCCTACCTCTTACCAAGCTACCCTCACTCCCTGTTATTTCAATCACTCTTCCTCTTTCCTGCCCTCTTCGCCGTTGCGCGTCTTTCACTGAGGTTTTATCCTTTCTTCTTCGGTTTTCGATTCTAACGCTCACCTTTCTATAGCTGACTCAGGAGACACTTATCGACCCGTGAGTATCTAGATGCATTCCACTCTGCCTTCCCTTTGCCTCTAAATGCTGCCCTCTCCCGCTTTGAGCTTGCCTGCGCGCAATCACACTCTTTCCGTGCCGAGCTTGTGCGGTCCCCCGCGCTATTGCGCTGTCGTCTGCTCCCCGCTTGCTGCGCACGGCAACCTAGATCGCTACCCTCGATATCTGAGGCAAGCGTTGAGTAGGGCTCCGCTCATCCGAGATCGGCCGTCGCGACGCGCTTCCCTTAGTTCTGCCACTGTCATCTCGTGCGCGAACCATCCCGTCGACGACTCATTCGCTACAGCTTCTGTTTCGTCGTTTGCGGGCAGTGATTCACGCTCGATTCGCGCGCGGCCTTGTTTTACCCGAGACAGTCATCAGTACCCCTCTTCCCTCCAGCACGCGCACGCTCCAGACCCCTCCCAACACAACTCAATCTTGGCATGGAACCACTTGTTGCCTTCCTCTCTGCTGACACAAACCAGCGCGAGAGGTCACGATCTCCTCGCAGACGTTCCAGAAGTCCCGACCGGTCGCATCGACGCCGGTCTTACTCCCCCCGCAGCCGATCAGCAAGCCGGGACGATTATCGACGAAACCGTGATCGGTCGCCCATGACTAGCACAGGCGCCCCAGGCGGAGGACCAAGTGCAGGATACAGCGGACAGGCTCCCCATCGATCGTACGAAGAGAGAGCTGCCGCCCGAGAACAAATGATGAACAACATTCGCGAATCATCCCAGCAGGACCGCCGGGTCTACGTCGGCAACCTTTCATACGATGTCAAGTGGCACCATCTCAAGGACTTCATGAGACAGGGTGAGGCTTTCAGCGCCGCGGATCGCAGGTGGAACACATGGGACTGACGAGATGGTTATCTAGCTGGAGAGGTGCTCTTTGCCGACGTGCTCTTGCTTCCAAACGGAATGTCGAAGGTGGGCTTCATCGCGTAGTCTTTTTTGGTTGGCTTTCCTTTGTGGTTCTTTATTCCCTCTTAGCCTTTGTGGATGGTTGGGTTGACGGGTTGGGACGCTGTCCTGGGTTGATTGTAGGGATGCGGGTAAGTTTCTCAGGACTCACTCACTTATACTGACTGGAGCTAATACGGTGCTAGAATTGTGGAATATGCTACACGGGAGCAAGCTCAACAAGCTGTTGCTCAGCTGAGCAACCAGAATCTCATGGGTCGCCTAGTCTACGTGCGCGAGGTAGGTTCTTACAAGCACTTTTGTGGAAGACAGGAAGCTGATGTTAAGACTCAAGGACCGTGAAGCCGAACCCCGATTTATCGGAGCAACTGGCGGCAACCGCGGCGGTTTCGGCGGCGGAATGCCCGGCGGTTTCAACCCGGGGTACGGCGGTGGTGGTGCCCCTGGTGGTGGCGGCCGTCAGATCTACGTGGCCAACGTTTGTTCCTCCTCGGCTTGTGTGCGTTGTACGTGGATGATTGTTGACTCCATTTAGCTTCCCTTCAATGTAGGTTGGCAGGATCTGAAGGACTTGTTCCGACAAGCTGGTAAGTATTTGCGACCTCTGTCTTTGAGTCCATTCGTTGGTGGACTCGTAGTCTAACACCCATCTAGCCCGAAATGGTGCTGTGATCCGTGCCGACGTTCACATTGGACCTGATGGCCGACCTAAGGGTTCCGGTATTGTTGTTTTCGAGAGCCCCGATGACGCCCGCAACGCCATCCAGCAATTCAACGGCTACGACTGGCAAGGCCGGGTCCTCGAGGTGCGCGAGGACCGATATGCCGGCAGCGGACCCGGCATGGGCTTCGGCGGCCGTGGTGGCTATGGCGGCGGTATGCGCGGAGGTTTTGGTGGAGGATTCGGGCGTGGAGGGTTCGGCGGCGGTCGTGGAGGCTTTGGCTTCGGTGGCCGAGGTGGTTTCGCTGGAGGCGGCGGCGGCGGCGGCGGTGGCGGTTTCGAGCCCCCTGCCAGCTCTGTTCCTCCCAACCCTTTCACTGACTTCGCAACCGCTGGGACTGAGAGGAGCGAGACTATCTATGTTCGCAACGTAAGGTTTCCCACTGATTGCACCCTGATCCGGCCATTTACTAATTCACGACAGCTGCCCTGGTCGACTAGTAACGACGACTTGGTTGAGCTCTTCACCACCATCGGCAAGGTGGAGCAGGCCGAGATCCAGTACGAGCCCAGTGGCCGTTCCCGAGGCACTGGTGTCGTTCGTTTCGACTCTGCCGAGACTGCCGAGACCGCTATCGCTAAGTTCCAGGGCTACCAGTACGGCGGCCGTCCTCTTAACCTGAGCTTCGTCAAGTACTTGAACCAGGGTGGAAACGATGTCATGGACACAGACCCACATGGTGGCTTGACTCAGGATCAGATCATGTAAGAGGCAAGTGGTCAAGGCGACTGGGAATGGGCGTTGCACGACTATGAAGCTCCCAAACGACGACGGTTGAATGTTTCTTTTTCGGCTGAGACGACACGTGTCCCTCGGCTCGTTGCTTTTCTATACTCGAATCGTTCTTTCTTTTGGCAATATTCTTTTTCACGGGGCAGCAAAAGTTGGAGGTTATCGACGCCGGGTCTTAACACGTACGGGATACGCGATCGGACTCTGTTTCGAAGATGGATCGACGCCTTTTAATATGTTGAGAGACAGCCGACGAAGGGGTTGGACGATAGGCTCACGGAACAGCACCGACTTGGCCCTCCTAGACGCCGATACGACGGCGAGCGGTAACTGGGAAGGCAAGGCTGTTCGCTGAGTAAACGGAAAGGCCGACACCTCAGGCCGTAGGCCTCACAAAGGGTGACACATGGCTCTACCTAGAATGTATCTCGAGTAATCATGCGAAGGTTTCTAAGATTTGATGGCGGTGGTTTTGGTGAAGGAGAAAGCGTAGGAAGTATGAGGACGTGCGTAGCATCTCGGGGCGCATGGCAATTTGTCGGGCCGGGCGAGCGATTCGAGTGAAAGGTTGTACATGTCCATGATTGGACTAGGATTGCCGGCGTTGCGGAGTACTCAGGCCTGGTCTTGCTGCACTGTAAGCAACGATGACGATGACGACTGAGGATGCTCGTCCATGGCGTTGATAATAATGACAACGGTGAACGGCTCTATATCTATCCTCGGGATGCCTTATCAGGCCTGTCATTGTAGCTTATCGTGAAGCAGTGGCCGACTCTCGCGATTTGTTCGTTCGCTGAATGAAGGGGGAGAGAGTCAGAGCCCAGAGGGTCCCAATCCCGCGGATGGATGCCTCGGGAGACCGGGAATCTAGATGGATAGAGGAGAGATCAACAATCACAGAAACACGGAGGAATACTACCAAGCACTCGTCGAGCAGAGGGTCCGACGATGTTCGGCAAGGAGCTTGAACTGGGCGTGGAGCCGCAACAGGAACGCTTGGTAAGCGGCAATGGATGTTTGTGTCGCACAGAGGCTCTAGCTTACATAGCTTGTAGTCTGTTTTTGTTTGCAATACCAAGCCGGATGCTCGACTTGCCGTCACGCTTCCCCGTAGATCGACACGTGCCAAGCCCATGGCCTGCAAGCTCTCCATTCCTCCTGGGGTCATCTATCCCGCCGATGTCACAGTCATCTATGGCTACGGATGACTTTCAAATTATTGCTATCCCTTGAAATGACCGCCGGCGCATTGGTTGTAGTGCAGCGGCAAGTGTTAATCCGATTCAATCATATAGCGTTATGTGCTAAGTAAGAGCTGTCCTCGACATATGATTGATCCAGAGTCTCTAAGGGTATCAACACTACACCCAATGCGCCGGCGGTCATTTCAAGGGATTAGGTCAAGTGTTGTAAATATCATCATAAAAATAGCCTGGAGCTTTAGCTACCATGTAGCATCGACTCTTCATAAACAAGCACAATCTTATCCCTACTATGGCATAAGATGGAGCTCACAATTGCCGTGTTTTCTTTACTGGCTGGTCTGTCCCGTCTCTGCCGTGACCAGAACGACGAGACAGCGTCCCAAAGGCTACCCAATCGAGCCTGCTACCTGCCTGAATTAGACACGTCATTTCATTCTGGTTTGGCAGCCGAGCGCGCCTCTCTGCCCCAGCTCAGGAACATCCAATTGCGGGCGCTGGCGGTTAAGCTTCGAAATAAGCTTGTCTTGGTGGCTGACCCATCTCGGGATCTCGCACTTCCGCAGTGCACCCCTACCGATGCCAAGATAGTTTCTCTGGCTTTTGTTTCTTTTCCTAGTTGAACCGTCTGCTTAAAGCGGGGTTGCGGGAGAGACATACAATCCAACCCCTGTAAATTTGTAAGCGTGGCACCTCTGAACTCAAACCGCACTGATTTTGATATCTATCCTAAATATGCTTTAAATAAGCTCTAAGAAAATTAAGAAAATAATAAAATACTTAAACTTACTAAGATGAGTGTATTTAGCTATATACTTTTTACGATTTACCTCTAATTTCTGAGATTTTTCTTTATTTTGGCTTAGTGGCTTGAAAGAAGGTCTCAAGCTAACAAAAATACAGGGGGTATATTGTATGTGCCGAGCTCGAGGGCGGACTCTAGGCTGACGGAGGTGGCAGATGCCCTGCCTTATCCTATGTTGGAGCCGTAGATGTAACCCTCATGTCATCGGCATCCTGGCCAACCCTAGCCGAAGTACCTCTGTTCGCTCCCGGAGGACAAATACACAGGAACAGATGAAACTACTATAGCTATATTCCCTCAATATTGCTCTACTATCAGGTTTAGACTCGTCATAATGCTTTATAGACCTTACCCTCTTCTAGTATTAAATCTTCCCAAGTTATCACAGGTTTATTTAGACTCACTATAGCATAAGGATTGTCTCGTGTGTCCCGTGTTTTTCTGTCGGCCCTCCACAGCAGCCTTGAGGAGAGGCAGCGTCTTGGCAGGTCGATCCGGGCGGTGGCTGTGGCATATGTTAGTTCCATTACCAAGGCGCTTGGTAAGTCAAGGACATGCTCACAGTGATGCTTTGACGGAGTGTCGGCAGAGGGCGACCAAACAGGCATACCTTTCCATACAGTTAACTGCCGAAACCATGACTAGACCGAGGGGTAGCGCGTCCTGAGCGGTGATTATTGGACTTGGTCATCTCGTAATACGAGATCTCCTGCTTTGACTACTGCGATTATGGTTATTGAGGTGGATTTGAGGCTTGATCGAGGGGCTTGCGATGACTTTGGACGAAGATCGTAATGACGTTGGTTGGGCGTATGTTGTTGGGACGTTGTCTGAATGCTTCAATGATGCTGGGAAGTCTATAAAAGGTGCAAAGACTCGCCAGAACCTCACGACCTTCTCATCCCATATCAGATCAATACCATAGCTTCCTCTTACCTCCCCAATCCCTCCAAGTCATTAGTTTAACTTCTTTCAAAGCAAAGATGAAGTTCTCTCTCTTTACCCTTGCTCTCAGCACTCTGGCTGCCGCCTCGCCCGTGCCCGAGAGCGAGCAACATGACAAGCGAATCCTCGGTCATCTTAAGCCCAAGGGAGGCGTTCCCTTCGACTTCACTTCGACCTGGGAGGTCACTGCCACCCCTGACCAGGTCGTTGACATGGAGAACAAGTTTACCGGTGGCTTGGCAGGCAGCAAAGGTCTCTTCAAGTTCGGCATCAACTCGAAAGAGGACATCATCTGCTACAACATCACCCTCTACGGCTTCCGCGGCAACTTCCAGTCCCCTGCCAATACAGCCACTCACATCCACGAGGCTGCCAAGGGCAAGTCTGGTCCTCCTCGGTAGGTTCGGCCGGATACGAAGTGTGATCGGCGTGCGAAGACAAACTGACCTGGCCCTAGTATCGCCTTCCCTAACCCTGTTGGGGACGAGAAGCGTCGCAACGCTGTCGGCTGCCTCAAGGGCCCGTTCCGTACTGGTGTCATCCAGAACGGCAAGGATACCGGTGAGGGCTTCAAGCTGAAGCAGATTGAGCAGAATCCTGCTCTCTTCTTTGCCGACTCCCACTCTAGCCTTGCCGTCCCTGGCGCTTTCCGAGGGCAGTTCAACACTGGTCGCTGCTCTTGAGGGATTGTCACTCGGAGGGTGATTCACTACGTGATTAATGGTTTGGTTCAAAAGAAGTAATGTGTAAGGAGGACTCGAGGACATGAAGGGCGTCCTTAAGGGCATAACGGTCACTCCTTAATGTGCTGTAGGAGGTGCTGGTTGTGGTGGCTTTATCGCATTGTGTAACATGATAATTCATTAATAAACGACGTGACTTTGACCCCTAACCCTTAACCTCATGACCCAGGAGATTATGCTATGCCCTTAAGAATTTTAGGTAATAGAACCCTAAGACGCAGCTTTCTTCTTCTTTGCCTTAGCCTTCTTCTTGCTCCGGTCTCTGGGTTTCAATGCCGTCATCCCACCCTTGCAGATGTCTGCGTACCGCACGTAAAAGGCCTCTAGGTCTTCAGGCTGGACAACCGTAGAAAGCTTGACTTTGCTGGCGCGGTCTTTCTTGGGCTGGCCGCTTGTTGCTCGGATGACGAGGGGTAAAGGCTTGGCAGGATGTGTGTCTGGTGAGGGCTCCTCTTCTGAGGGGCCAGGAATATCTTGACCAAAGGTGACTGACGGAGGTTCAGCACCTTCGATAATTAAAGAGATTCGGACAAGACTTACGTCGTTTCTGGGTCAGGTAGATGGCGCCATGATCGCTTCCCTTGCGGTGGTTGAAGAGTTCTCCCAGCTTGGCGAAGAACTGTCATTTTGTCAGGTTCCGTGGTTCTTTGGTAGGTAGAAGCGCAGCCGATTTGAGCGCATTCGCGTTGAAGTTGAGGAATATGCTTACCTCGTCGTGGCTCATATGAGCATCGGCCATAGTGATGAGAAATAGGCCGCGGCCAATGAAAGAGCGCTTGCCAAAGGATGAATATCGAGCGTCAAGGTTGAAGTTGAATGAGTTTCGAGCGTGTGCCCCGCCATCCATGAGAGGTAGACTGTGGCGCATGTCGTCAAAGTGTGGCGGCCCGCGTGGCGCAACTGGGGTCTTGGCATTTTGACTGGAGCTTGACTTTTTTTTTCCCGATAAGATTGTACGGAACCTGTCTCCTTCAGTTCGTTTTCACGTTTTCAACGCTCTTTTCAATATCAAGTAAGCTTTCTATACCGGCAGGGAATCTCTTGGGCAGAGATGGCTGTAAAGGTCATCTAATCATTTCCTTACATAATTTCTTTTTAGCATCCCTCGAGGTGACCCTGCAGTATGGCTTCTGTTCCGGAACTCCAACAAAAGCTCTTCAAGCGCATGGGTTTGGATGCGCCAGAGCCCAAGCAACAACACAATCCAGGACAACGACGGCAACCAGGCCATCGGCTTTCACGAAAGGAGCAAAGAAAAGCCCAAAGAGTGCAGAAGCGATCTCATATTTACTCAAGACCAGCTGCCACGGAGCACAGGCCTCAACCACATGCTCAGAAAAGGCAGAATGGGGGCGTTCAATGTTCTAAGCCCAAGGTGAACAACCCTCAGTCAAGGACCACGACGAAAGTGAACGAGGATGGGGACGAGTCTGAGGGAGATGAGGAGGAGGATGACGACGAGGACATCTCTTTAGGCGAAGATGACGACGGGGATGACCTCTTGGATGACGACGACGATGAGGAAGAGGAAGATGTCAGGCTCCGAGGAAAGAGTGAAAATAAGGGTGTTCCAAAGGCCGTTCAAGAGAGACTCGCTCAAGACGACGCGGAAATCGAAGCATTTGAGCGGAAGCTGGGTATCAAAAAGGGACGGAAATCTCTGCCCCAGTCTTTCAAAGACGACGGTCTAGGTGATTTACTGGACGACTTGGGTGGCGAAGAGGATTCAGGAGATGACGATTCTAAAAAGAGGAAGAATGAATATGACGACTGGTTGGCATCAAAGAGGAGGAAGACGGCACAGCCAACGAGTCAATCCAGGGCACGAGACGAAACTGATGAGGACGACGAAGACGACCTGGATTCGGAAGGAGATTCCGCAAACGACGATGAGGATCTGGACGTTATGGACGAAGATGATGAAGATGGGGGCGATTTTGACGACGAATCCTCTGACGGCTTTGATGACGACGTTGCCGACAAAACACCAGCACAACCACGGCAAAGGGAGAACCCATATGTCGCGCCAACCACTGGGGTCACAGTTGCGAAATATGTCCCTCCCTCGATGCGAAAAGCAGCGGGTACCGAAGAAGAGCATAGAAGCCGACTACGAAAACAGGTCCAGGGCTTGATCAACCGACTCACAGACGCCAATATCCTCTCTATCGTGCAATCTGTGGAAGAACTTTACCAGAAGAATGCGCGTGGCGATGTCACGGACATCATTACCGACGCGATTATGGCGCAGATTTGCAAGCCGGAGAGCTTGCCAGACCAGTTCTTTGTCCTAACCGGCGGATTTGCAGCCGCTATCTATCGAATCATCGGATCGAGTTTCGGCTCGCACTTGATACGCCGGGTCGTGGCCGACTTTGGGGCTCAGTACGAGCAGGCGAGCAAAGACGTCAACGCCGAGTCCGCAATCCAGAAAGAAGCTTCCAACATCCTCACCCTTCTCTCACAGCTCTATGTTTTCGAGGTCGTCAGCTGCAAAATCATCTTTGACTACATGGAGAAACTTCTAGGCGACCTGACCGAGGTCAACGTGGAGTTACTTCTACGGATCTGCCGCATGGCTGGTCGACTGCTCCGACGAGATGATCCGCAAGCGCTGAAGCACGTCTCTGGAGCCCTCAACCAGTCTGTCTCCAAGGCGGGCTACAACAACGTGTCCGCTCGTACCAAGTTCATGATCGAAACCATCACAGACCTCAAAAACCTCAAGCCCAAGGCCCGGGGTATGGATTCTGCCGTTGTTTCAGAACACGTGCAACGCATGAAGAAGCGGCTGGGTGAGCTCAAGTCTCAATCACGAAGACTTGATGGCCTTGCACCTATGGGTATGGGCCTGGTAGACATTGAGGGAGCAGAGACACGGGGCAAATGGTGGCTGGTAGGCGCCAGCGTTCCTACAAACCTCCTAGATAAGAGCCGCAAAGAGTCTGAGACAACAGATGGCGACTACGAGTCGAGTGACCACGAAGACATGGATATTGTTCTGCCAGACTATCCAAAAAAAGCTCGAGCACAGGGTCTCAGTGGAACAGCACAAGTTGCCATCTTTACAGCGCTCATGTCGGCGTCCAATTACGAGCATGGCTACAGGCAATTCGTCAACCTTCGATTGAAGAAGGATGACCAACTGGAGATTGCTAGGGTACTGGTACAATGCGTGGGTAGCGAGACCCAATACAATCCCTACTATGCTCTTGTGGGAAAACAGGCCTGCTCAAGCAACAGCCGAATTAGGTTTGCGATCCAGAACCGGCTGTGGAGGATATTCAGAAGCCTTGGAGAGTCTCTATTCGGAGAAGAGCCGGAGGAGGACGAGACGGCTGAGGGTGAACGGATGAAGGACGAGAGGCGTATCACCAACGTCGCGAAGTTCTATGCATCGCTCGTCTTAGACGGAGCATTGGGCATCGCCATCCTCAAGCCCGTAGAGATCCCGGAAGCTAATCACTGGACATCGATGTTTGTGCAATTGTTCGTCATCGCGCTCCTCCAGGAATGTCGACGGGGCAAGGGTCCGGATCAAGATGTCAAGGTCGAAAAGATCTTTGGCGGGGCCCGAGAGCTGCCGGGCTTAGCAGCGGGAATTCATTGGATGCTACGGAAGAAGATCCGGAAGACCAAGTTGGTTGGCGCCAAGGAGTTGAAGAAGCTGGAGGGCGTTCGGGAGAAGGCGCAGATTGTTGTACAAGCCGTCGCAGTTGAGGGGTAGTTTATCGAGGGAGCCGAGGAAAGATAGAGGCGGAAATGCATAATACTATCAGCAGTTATCCATGTTGGACGGCTGCCCAATCGTGGGGAAGCTATTTCGTTGCTCGGTGTTCTCGTCCGTACCTAGCGGCTCAGTCCTCCGTGAACCGTTTATCAACGGCGGCAGTGACGTCGATAACCCGAAGGCAATTGACCTCCGTGGCCGGGTAGTGGCGGGATACGCCGGGTTGTCGGAGGACGTTTTCAACGATGGCGGTCCGTCGTTGGGGGCGATTGAGAGGTTTTGGGGTAACGTCTTCGGCGTTCGTTGGGACGAAATGCCCGAAATCCAAGGCATTGATTAGCCGACTTGGGAGCAGGAACAAGAATACCTTAGCTCCAGACTTGAACGCGCACGGGAACAGCAGGAGCAGGGCCATTAGCAATTGTCGTTGGGAGGCCGGAGATGCATGTCCAGGGCTTACAGGGCACGCGCAGCAGGTGAAGGGGCGCTGTGAGTGGGCGCTGTCACCGAGAGTTGACCAGTAAAGTGTACGTACCGTGGGACCGTCTCGGCTGCTCTGGAAAAAATTACCTGATGGGCGGGCTTCCCTTTGCCGAAGCTCCCTGTGCCTGTGCGCCCGGCCGCCAAACTTGGACGGGCGAGCTTTGTTGCGGCAACGATCCTCTCCCTCAACCTCAACCTCACCCTCGCCTCTCGTCGACTTTTTCCTCCTTCTCCTCCACAATCCCTCCCCATTGCCTCTCCTCACAACCTCCTCCAACATGCTCTCCAGTCGCTTAATATCACGAGCCGCTGCTCGTCCGGCTTTCCAAAAATCTACGTGAGTTTACATTGCGCCCTGCTCGCTCAGGAGAAGCTACCAAAACTTGGCTTCTGCTGGGCCCCCCCATAGAGGGAAAAAATCACTCGTTGGCTAACCTTCGCTATCTTTCTTGCTAGCCTTCCCACCGTCGTCGCCTCATCTTCCCTGTCGCGATGGAGCCGCGGATATGCCTCTGAGTCTGGTGTGTTACCTCCGAGCTCGTCGGAGCATGGCCCGAACAGCTTTTTGCTGACTGGAATTTCTCGCAGAGGAGAAGGATCTCGTCGTCATCGGTGGCGGCGTGGCTGGCTACGTCGCTGCTATCAAGGCTGGCCAGGAAGGCTTGAAGGTCGGTTGATTATCCCAGACCCGAGCTGCCAGCTCGGTCCTCGGGCGAATGGGCAAGCGAACAGAATGGGCTGACCAGAACTCTTCCCCTCGGTGTAGGTGACCTGCATTGAGAAGCGCGGCACTCTTGGCGGTACCTGCTTGAACGTCGGCTGCATTCCTTCAAAATCTCTCCTCAACAACTCGCACCTTTACCACCAGATCCTCCACGACACCAAGAACCGCGGTATTGAGGTCGGCGATGTGAAACTCAACCTGGCCAACTTCATGAAGGCCAAGGAGACCTCCGTCTCCGGTCTGACCAAGGGTATCGAGTTTCTTTTCAAGAAGAACGGGGTTGAGTACATCAAGGGTACCGGTTCCTTCGTCAACGAGAACGAGGTCAAGGTTGACCTCAACGAGGGTGGCGAGACCAGCGTTCGCGGCAAGAACATCCTCATCGCCACCGGTTCCGAGGCCACCCCCTTCCCCGGTCTCGAGATTGACGAGAAGCGCGTCATCACCAGCACCGGCGCCATCGCCCTCGAGGAGATCCCCAAGACCATGACCGTCATTGGTGGTGGTATCATTGGTCTTGAGATGGCCTCTGTCTGGTCGCGGTTGGGCTCCAAGGTCACCATTGTCGAGTTCCTCGGCCAGATTGGTGGCCCTGGTATGGACACCGAGATCGCCAAAGCCACCCAGAAGCTCCTCAAGAAGCAGGATTTGGAGTTCAAGCTCAACACCAAGGTCGTCAGCGGTGACAAGTCTGGCGAGCTTGTGAAGCTTGAGATCGACTCTGCCAAGGGTGGCAAGCCTGAGACCGTACGTATAGAGAATCTACTTCTCACAGACCATGGAACTGACAAAGTTATAGATCGAGTCTGATGTCGTCCTCGTCGCTATCGGCCGACGGCCCTACACCGCCGGTCTGGGCCTTGAGAACATTGGCCTCGAGACTGATGAGCGTGGCCGTGTCATCATCGACTCCGAGTACCGAACCAAGATCCCTCACATCCGCTGTGTCGGTGATGTCACCTTTGGCCCCATGCTTGCGCACAAGGCCGAGGAGGAGGCCGTCGCCGCCATCGAGTACGTCAAGAAGGGCTACGGCCACGTCAACTATGGTGCCATTCCCTCCGTCATGTACACCCACCCCGAGGTCGCCTGGGTTGGCCAGAGCGAGCAGGACCTCAAGAACCAGAAGATCCCCTACAAAGTTGGCACCTTCCCCTTCGCCGCCAACTCTCGAGCCAAGACCAACCTCGACACTGACGGTATGGTCAAGATGTTGGCTGACCCTGAGACCGACCGTCTTCTCGGTGTCCACATCATCGGCCCCAACGCCGGTGAGATGATTGCTGAGGGTACCCTGGCTCTTGAATACGGCGCGTCCAGCGAGGACATTGCCCGAACCTGCCACGCCCACCCCACACTGGCTGAGGCTTTCAAGGAGGCCGCCATGGCTACTCATGGCAAGGCCATCCACTACTAAGCGATGCCAAGGCGGACAGGAGTTTTGGATAGGTGGCTGGATGCCAGTGAGTTTAAGCTCGCACCAGCCGGTTTCTTTTGTGGCCCCTGTGGTGAGCAACAGACGCTCTTGAGATGAATGGAATGACTGTGGTCGCCGAGAACATATCAAAAAAACAACAAAGGGTCAAGGAGGGGCCTCATCAGGACTGTGTGGGCGGGATAGAGCCCGAGGCGTCTCGGACTCTGGGTTGTGTAAACTAGTAATATTTTCGTTTTGTCCAAGCATGATGAATGGAAACCACACGGCAAGATGCGTGGGTTGCATGTCTGAAAAGAATTTGATGTTCCGGCCACAAGGCGAATGAAAAGTGAGGTGAATGCTTCATATCTTGGTATATTCATGGACCTGACAGGAGCCAGACCACTCTAGGTTGCAGCTGTGTTTGGGGGCAAAGTTGGTATCGTCAGAAAACACAGTATTTATGAGACATGCCCTTGGGCTGTAGCAGGCCTCAATTCATGGTTATTCAAGAAGAATAAAGATTGCATTCTAGCTATAAGCCTTTCAAAGATGTTACGACACAACATTGTAAACCTCAATCAATCTATGATGGATGGTAGGTAGTCAAATTGGGAGTCACGGCTTACATGAGCTAGGCTATAATTTTGTCTTTTTTTAACCTCCGTGAACCATGAAGCATGATTTCCTGGCACTCCCTTTGTTCCATGTCGAGAGGCGAATAGGTGTGAAAGCTGGTCTGCGCCTAGATATTTAAGAACTGGGTCATTTCAAGGATAACATGGGCGGCAGGATACGAACTCGGTGACAGTCGACCTGCGTATTCGTTCCTGGTAATTGCAAAGTGTCATCGGATCCAAGAGCTTCCGGAGGGGTCGTGGCAGGACCGCATATCAACCAGATCAGCCCATATCAAGGAGAAAGCCATGGGCATGGGTATTGTAGGGCTCTAACTTGACAACTCCCCACTGGATGATAGGTGCAGCTGGTTGGCCAATTAAGAGAAGGTCAGCTGAGAAGCTTTGGACAAAGCTTGAACAGAGCTGACGAGAGTCTAGAATGACAGAGAAACGATGTAAGAGCTGGTTCTGGCCAGAGGTGGGCTAACACGGCCCATAGCTCCTCAAAGACTTTGTTGCAATGGGTTGCAACACTCAAGACACTCAATTGATGCGTATCTCATGAGACAAGACTGAAAAGGAGGCTGTATATGCGTATTTCCGTCACACGGACTTTTGGACGGACCCCGACAGGCTTACTCACCGGCGATCGGGTTCTCATTGGGGACATGAAGTCGTCGAGTGGATTTGCTTTTCCCTTTGCTGGCCATCTTTACAAGGTTGGGGAAGATGCCTGGGGGCAATTGCGCGTCTCAATCAAATAGTCCAAGTGTCCTGAAACGGTTGCCTATTCGCTAACATGGAATTGATCCTGATTGCTTCATCAGGAGCCTTTGGAGATGTGTAGAATTCAAGCAGATTACGTGTAAGAGGCCTCAATTAATTTGGTTGCCTTTCACATGGAGGCCCATGGCAGCGTTTAAGGGACCTTGGCGTGCGGCGGGGTTCCTTGTC
Source organism: Fusarium albosuccineum (assembly GCA_012931995.1). Classification (NCBI taxonomy): domain Eukaryota; kingdom Fungi; phylum Ascomycota; class Sordariomycetes; order Hypocreales; family Nectriaceae; genus Fusarium; species Fusarium albosuccineum. The sequence goes on from JAADYS010001005.1 coordinate 15,429, forward strand.
AGGCCCCGCTCCACTGTCGCAGTTGCGGGCAGTCCAGCTCAGGCGGGCAGGGCCTGTCTTGCAGTGGGATCGGGCCACCGTCTGCCACTGCTCCACCGCTGGAACTCGACACGCACCGCACGCAGCCAAAATGGAAAGATGCGGTGAATTGAGCCGCCGTTGATTTGACCTCGTCCATCCCTCCATCTACCCCGGTATCCCCCCCTTCTTTTAAACTTGCCATTTCCTCCCACTCTCTCCCTTGGTTCAGAAGCACTCGTTGTAGGGCATTCTGCTTCATCTTATTCCTCATGTTGCAATTGTCCTAGTCAATCCTTTCTAGTCTGCCTTTGTGCTGTTTGTTTAGCATTATCTTGTTGCCGCGTTCGCCTTTGTGTCGCTTATCGCGATGGCGCTTAGCTCTATCGTGACGGGCTTGCCCCCAGCGCCCGGTAATTGGCCAAGCAGGACGCTTCAGCTCATGACCCGAGACGAGATCGAAGCCTTGATTGCTGAAGGCCGCAAGATCATCATATTCCACCAGCAAGTTGTCAAGGTCGACCCGTGGCTGCCGTACCACCCCGGTGGTGACAAGGCCATGCTTCACATGGTGGGCAAAGATGCCTCTGATGAAGTTGACTCGTACGTCTACCGTTTACTAATTGATCTCCGTTGAAAATCCTATGAAATCGAGACTGACTGTCCTTGTGCCTTGTAGTCTCCACTCCTTCGAAGCCCGTCAGCAGATGTTGCGCTACCGCATCGGTCGCATTGAAGGTTCCTGGACGAACTTCGTGCCGCCTATCCAGGGCGGCGTCTTCCGCACTCGCCAAGAGATCGAACAAGCTTCCTTGAACGACGAACACCCCGCAGATGCAACTTCGAGTGCGCCGTCCTCCCGCGTACCCTCCCCAGTCTTCGACGAGGACGACACCCAGGGCCTTCGACAGAGATCGGGTGACAAGACCAAGAAGGGAGATCGTGCGCCATCGGTGTCGTCGGCTTCAACAGTGGAGGAGACAGAGATGGATGGCATGTCGTATTTGGACACGATTACACGAGAGCACATCACTCTGGACCTCGACAAGTACCCTGCCCCCGACGAGGAAACCCAGGCCAAGATCATCGTCAAGTATCGCGAGCTTCACCGACGGATCTACGACGCCGGGCTCTACAAGTGCAACTATTGGGCTTACGGGAAGGAGTGCTGTCGCTATTTTGGCCTATTCACGGGGTCCATGCTTTGTCTTCGTTATGAGTGGTATACCCTCAGCGCCTTTCTCCTGGGCGCCATGTGGCATCAGCTCGTGTTTAGTGCCCATGATGCTGGCCACATGGGCATCACCCACAACTTCCATGTCGACTCGTGCATTGGTATCCTCATCGCCGACTTTATCGGAGGCCTTTCCATGGGCTGGTGGAAGCGAAACCACAACGTCCACCACATCGTCACCAACGCTCCCGAGCATGACCCTGATATCGAGCACATGCCTCTCTTTGCTGTGTCGCACCGCTTCCTTGGCAGCTTAACGTCGAGCTATTACGAAAAAGTGATGAGCTACGACGCCGTGGCAAAGGTGCTTCTGCGAATCCAGTCCTGGACCTACTACCCGTTCCTTGCCTTTGGCCGCTTCAATCTGTACCGCTTGTCCTGGGACTTTCTCATCATGGGCCGTGGCCCCAAGAAGGGCCCCGCGTGGTGGCATTGGTGGCTTGAGGTTGCTGGCCAGGTCTTCTTTTGGATTTGGTTTGGCTATGGCATTATCTACAAGACCCTCCCCAACAACTGGACTCGGTTCGTCTATATCATGGTCAGCCACATCACTCAGTCGCCGCTTCATCTTCAAATTGTTCTATCCCACTTTGCCATGAGCACTGCCGACCTGGGTCCCCAGGAGTCGTTTCCCCAGAAGATGTTGCGAACGACCATGGATGTTGACTGCCCCGAATGGCTCGACTTCATCCATGGCGGCCTTCAGTTCCAGGTCATCCACCATCTCTTCCCCCGCGTGCCCCGGCACAACCTGCGCAAGACGCAAAAGCTTGTGCAGGAGTTCTGCAACGAGGTCAATATTCCCTACGCACTGTACGGGTTCACCAACAGCAACAAGCAGGTTATTGGGAGACTGTCCGAGGTGTCGAGGCAGGCAGCGATCCTTTCGAAGTGCCAGCAGACGATTATGCGCAGCGGAGATTTCTCTGGCCATGGCCACCACCACCATCACTAGACGGACGAATACCTGCGGGCCAACCTTTATTGCTGTACATATCTTGGCTGTTTGCCGTTTGTTACTTGGTCAAAAAGTTCTGCTTAAAACCTAAGACTACTAGATGAGCAACACACTTGATGCTAGACATTTTGATAGATGAATTGATGAGGATATGACGAGACTGGCCGAACGATGCCTCATTCCACACAGTGGATTAACAAGAAGGAGCTAAAGGCTGACATTCGTGGCACCCTTTACTGTCAATGCCACCAAACGAAGTCTGATCGATAATGGAACTCATCTTATTTCACAGCTACAGTCAGGCTAACCTAATCCAAGAGGAAAACAATATAGACTGAAGAAAACTGCTCTCAATGAAGAAGGAGCATGTAATGCTGTTATGATAATAGTAGGCTGGCATAATAAGGGAGTGCTAGGAAGCATCGAGCGTCGGTTCTTTTGTCTCTGCTGTACATGGCTGGCAGGGTATTACAGCCGCCATGGTTGGATTTGTCTCTGTCGGAAGTTACATCTGTTCTGTGCCAGGCATGGGAGGCAACCGATTCAAGGTGTAGCGTTTGGCGGTATGGCAACTCCGGACTTGAACAAGGCTCTAGACCAAGAGAAGGGTTGCTTGTGCCATCAACCAGCAGAAGTGCAGGACTCATGGTGAACATGGGTATCGGCGCTTACACCGGTAGTAGAGTGCATATGATGTATCAAGGTTAGCATGACGATCAAAGGATAGGCCCTGCGATGACGGTGCGTTGCCAGATGGCCGGGTTCTCGACGACGATCCTCGTGATGATCGCCGAGAAAGTCGTCGTGTGGGCTGGCGCGGGAGATGGGCGATTTTGAGGCTCCAACGGTTGGAGATGCCAGACCGGGGTTACCGCCATCACATGCGCCTCTGGTGGGAGCCGAGTGACGTCGACGTGTCGCACGCAACAGGACGAGGTCATGGTGGGCTCGCAAGCCTGATGAGTGAGTATTTGTTGGTGTGTGTGTGGTACCGAGTTTCACGCGAATGGCCTGCGGACGCATGCGGGTTTTGTTGCTTGCATGTCTTGTTGCCCGGCATTGCCCATCATGATAGTCCATGTTGGCAGGGTAGGGGATCTGGACGAGATCTAGCTATGGATGGGTTCAGTGCTGTTTGACACGAGTGCCATGGGCAACGTGGTCAGTTCCCTGACCTGGACACAACATGGTCGGTTTCATCCGAAATATAAATGTCTGTGGCCGGCTACCTTGATAACTGAACCTCGAGCGTCTCTGTATGATGCATCTCAGGCTGCACAGCTTGGCTCTAGACGCGCTCGTGCGTCACAGGCACAGTTCCAAGTATGGCTCGTGGGGCGTCGGGTCTGGTGGGGTTCGACTCCCCCAAATGCTCCTTTACCTTGGCTCTGGCTCGCTCGCCTTACAGTGCGTGAGGGTGCCTACCGCCTGCCTTACCTCCCCGTCCGTCCCCAATCCGAAACGAACCAACCATCAACCTTGGACTTGGAACCTAATCCTCTCGACAACAAATCTACTACCACGACCCAACAAGCGAGCTTCTACTACCCATCATCTAGCATCATCGTCTCATCACCCCGGCGCACCCTCCAAACTCAAGTCGCAGCTCCCGTCGTCGCGTCCAGCGGGCGATGTGAATGAGCTGCAGCCATGGATGCCAATATCCAGCGGGCCCTCAATGATAAGCTCTACGACAGGCGCAAGATTGGCGCTCTCGAGTATGTCTCACCTTTTCTCATGCTCATTTCCATCTCGACTTTCATCCCAGTGCAGAATCTCTCTCGGGCCTCTACATGACTGACTTGACTCCCCTGCCCCCGTTGCTTTGTTCCTCTGGTCTCTTTTAAGCTTCACAGCATGTCGCACCTCCTCTCCTTCGCCCAACCTGCTATACCCCCCCCCTGTTCAAGGACCTAACCGTTGACCACCATCCAATAGTCTTGAGCGCGTCATTCGGGAACTCGTGAGCACAAAAGACTATCAGCGTGTCCACGATATTCTCGAGCAACTCTGTAATGACTATGCCTATGCTGTGCACCAGCCCCATGCCAGGAATGGAGGTTTGATCGGTTTGGCCGCTGCGGCTATAGCCCTCGGGCCAGTAAGTTTCAACCCCCTCATGAAAACTATGATGCAGTCGTTGCCCCTTCCTATCAAGAGATGTGGATTTTTCTACGAGTCTCGAGTGCCCGCGGTTTTATCCTTCTATTTCTCGTCTTCTGACACCGACTTTTAGGAACTTCCTCGGTATCTCGCTAAAATCGTACCCCCAGTATTAGCCTGCTTCACTGATCAGGACGCGAGGGTGAGATACTATGCTTGCGAAGCCATGTACAATATCGCCAAAGTTGCGAAGGGCGAGATCTTGGTGTATTTTAATAGCATCTTCGATCAGCTCTGTAAGGTACGTTTCCCTGCGACACTGGTCGGTAAGATCATAGAAAGCTTACACTATTACGCTCCTATCTAGCTTGGTGCAGACTCGGAGCTATCAGTCAAGAATGGCGCAGAGTTGCTGGACCGCCTCATCAAAGATATCGTTTCAGAGTCGGCCGCTTCCTATGTCTCTATCCTCGAGGCACCACCCGAATTTGACGGTGATGACAAGGTATCACTAGATGACCATTCTCACTTGCCAACAGCCTTCTCGCTCCCACGATTCATTCCTCTGCTCAAAGAACGCATCTTTGTCATCAACCCCTTCACTCGCCAATTTCTTGTTGGCTGGATCACTCTTCTCGACTCAATCCCGGATCTCGAACTAGTCACCTATCTACCAGACTTTCTTGGGGGTCTTCTCAAGTTCTTATCGGATCAGAATTCGGATGTTCGGGCTGCTACGCAGACTTGTTTGGATAAGTTCTTGAACGAAATCAAGCGCATCTCCCGGATCAAGAAGGGTATCTTGGAGAGCAAAAGGTCAAAGGAGGGTGCCAAGAGGAAGCGACAGGATTCTATTGACAGCGAATCCATCAACCCAGAGCTCGAGGAAGGAGATGAACTCGACTCGGAGGCTGCCGGCGAGGATGACGACGATAGCAGCGGAGGAGACTGGATTCCGGGCCAAGATGTCGAGATCAACTACAAGGAAATTCTTGAGATCTTGACTGCCACGCTGGATTCACCTCTAGGTTGGTCAACTCGCTGCTCCCCCTCCACCTTGACAGATCTTCCCTGTGACTAACGCCGCGATAGAGGAGGATGGTCTTCTAGAGTCTTTGAGATGGGTTGTAGAGTTTCTCGACATTTGCCCAGAAGAAGTGTTACCGTTCACCCCCAAGATTCTAGCGCACATGCTCCCAGCTATGGCCAGTACAAAGGAAACCATTCATCAAGCAGCAACCAGAGTCAACACATGCTTGATGGATTACGTTGTCTCGCTCTCGGATGATTCTGAGCTTACCCGCCCGCCCCCAAATCAACCCTATCACTTCTCAACCTCCAGACTCCCTATCCCCGGAGAGAGGCCCGAGGGCAACGGTAGCAACCGAGCGTCTCTAGCGAGTTCCAGGGATCTTGACTTTCGAAGCCCGACGCCAGGCCAGGGTCGTTCAATATCAACTCCTGCCAACATCAACGCGACCCAGACACAGGCTGACCTAGACTACGCCGCGGCTGTCAGCTCCCTAACCCTCCTCTTCCTCAATGATCACGAAGCAACCCGAGTGGCCGCCCTGACATGGCTTATCATGCTGCACAGGAAAGCCCCCCGAAAGGTTCTGGCCTTCAATGATGGCACCTTTCCTGCGCTGCTCAAGACATTATCAGATCCTTCAGACGCTGTCGTCACCAAGGACCTGCAACTCCTCTCGCAAATATCACGGAATACGGAGGATGACTACTTTGCCAATTTCATGGTCAACCTTTTGCAGCTCTTCTCAACAGACCGAAAACTGCTCGAGACTCGAGGAAATCTCATCATTCGGCAACTTTGCCTAAGTCTCAGCCCTGAGAGGATCTACAGGACTCTGGCAGACTGCATTGAGAAGGAGGAGGATGTCGAGTTTGCAAGCATAATGGTGCAGAACCTCAACAACAATCTCATCACCGCCCCCCAACTAGCGGATGTTCGAAAAAGACTACGAAATTTAGAGACCAGGGTGCGTCAAAGCTTTTGCTACTCTACGTGACGCCTGACACTGACGAAGAATTCAGGATGGCCAGACACTATTCGTGGCTCTGTTCAGGTCATGGTGCTACAACGCCGTGGCCACTTTTTCACTCTGTCTGCTTGCTCAGGCCTATGAGCAGGCATACAACCTGCTGCAGATTTTGTGAGTCTTAATCCCTCACCCGTGTAATTCTGACAACTAATAGATTCTGCTCTTAGTGGAGAACTGGATATGACAGTCAACATGCTAATTCAGGTCGACAAACTGGTGCAATTGATCGAGTCACCAGTTTTCACTTGTAAGCATCCTAGTTACAAGGACATATAATTTGGCAGCTGACCAACCCTCTAGATCTCCGTCTGCAGTTGCTGGAGCCTGAAAAGTATCCTTACTTGTACAAATGCATGTACGGTATCTTGATGCTTCTACCACAATCTTCGGCGTTTGCTGCGCTGAAGAATCGTCTAAACAGCGTCAGCTCCATAGGCTATCTGCATGTAGCGCCTCGAACGTGAGTTGGCAATCTGCCCTATCCTACTTCCACAATCGGGTGTCACGTCTTTCATCCTCGCATCGTACTTGGACCTCATTCCACCATACTGACCAGAATACAGTTCTGCATCAAATTCGAGCAGCTCCAATTTTGATAGGCCCAACCGACTGAAGAGCAGGGAAGACGGAAATATCCGATGGGTTGAGCTACTAGAGAAGTTCCGCAGCGTTCAGGAGCGGGCGCGGCGCGCACAGCGACAGAACATGGATGGGGACGAAGTGCCATCAATGGGTGTTAGCGAGCTCCGCATAGGAGATGGTCCGATCGACACCAAGGGCAAGGATACGCGTGGAGTACCACCGGTGCCCCAGAAGGAACCCGCGCCCACGCCTCCAGTACCAGCTAGAAGGTCGGGCCTGGGCAGGCAATTTGGGAGACTAGGCGGCGCTGTAGCAGGCAAGGGTCGACGAAACTAATGACAACAGGTCCGATTTTTGAGGACGAAGCGTATATGCCTGCAGTTTCTTCTCGCCTGGTCGATAAAAAACCAGCCGTGCGGCGTTTCGGCGCTCGTTAATGTATAGTATCCAAGAATCAATAGGAACAAACATCAGCGTCGTCGTTTAACAGGACTCTCACGCTCCACCAAGCCTTCAAAAACAGCATCGCGCTGGGACGTGATAGAGCGCAACTGACCGCGGAGGTCCTCAAGCTCCGACCTGGCCATATCTGGGTTGCTAGGCAGGCCCTGAAAGGAGGCGAGTTGGAGGTCGAGTTCCTTCTTGCGCGCAAGGACAGCAAGATATTCTTGCTCGTCGCGAGCGAGGCCGGCGATGGTAGGGTGCGAAGCATCAGAGGAGGCGGCGAGAGCAGCTACGCGGTCCTGAAGCTCGGGTAGCTTAGTAGATAACGTCTTGATCTTGCGCTGCATATCGAGGTTCTGCTTGGCGAGATGGGACGGGGGTTTGTAGTCGTCGCTCTGGAGGTCACGCAGGAGGTCGTTGATCTGAGCGGCTTCGGCCTCGATGTGTTGATGTAGAACCTCGACACGCGCTTTCATCTGCTCGGTGTCGTGTATACTTGACTGGAGCTCGCACATACGACGACCGAGGGTCTCGGGTTCGGGGAAAGCGACGCCGAGCTGGAGCGCCATGTTGGCCATGGCATCAAGGGCGGTGTGGCCGTCGGCGGGCAGATTATGCTGCACGGCTTCGAGAAGACCGTCCCTCAGAGGCCTCTTTGTGGCTTCGACATCCTTCAACCTGGACTCTGACTGGGTGAGTTCCTGCAAGGCAGCGGCCTCGGACTTGGCGAGTAGACTTCGCTCCTCGTCGGCAGCTTCATTGACGGAAGCGAGGGTGAGGAGGACCTTGAGGGTATCGTTGTTGCGCTCGAAGGAAGGAACCGGACGAGGGTGGAACTTGGCGGAGAGCCAGGCGTCGATGTAGGACCAGTCGCGGGCGGTTGATGCAGCAACACGGGCGACGGAAGGGGAAAAGATGGCGGAATCTTGGCCGAGGAGGTGGTGATGCGCCATGGTGGCTTTGCTGCTCGGGGGCGCACGAATTAGAATGGCAAGAAGCACTGAAGAGACGAGTGCCCTTTTTGCCTGTCAAACCAAGGGCCGCTGCGCGTTTGACTTGAGAGACACAACGGAGGGCTTGCACAGCCAAATTTGTCGTCGACGCCAGCCAACAAGAGTTTGTTGATGGTTAGGTTCAATCGCAGGCAAGGCTGAGGGCCGAGAAGTGAAATGTGTGGAGGTGTGACGCCACAGACGTGCAGCAGCCACTGGCTGGCCTGTCACTGAGCGGGAACCCCTGCGACCCGCATCCCGTAATCTGTAGCTGATTGGGTGCTTGGTCCCACCAAATTTATACAGTAAAACATGTCTATAGCGATAGTGGCGTACAAGGGGTTAATATCGTTAGAGAGAGGCTATCGTAAAGGCGAGGAAGTACCTTTTCTATGTATTTTATATAAGAGAGGTACTTACCCTGTTTTTCCTGCTTATCTCAGCAGAATTTTAGAAATTTCTTAC